>CAWUFW010008406.1:600000-891695 GCA_963921515.1 Calotriton arnoldi
CGCGGCCCCGTCCTGGAGCCCTTGATGGCCCTGGAGACCGCCACCCCCCAGGGCCGGCTCCTGCAGTGTCCCGGGGTGCCTAACCCCGGGACACTGTAGTTTGCTATGACAGGACGGGAGCCTCGCGGCTCCCGTCCTGTCATAGCAAACTGCTTGGATATTGGAAGAGAGAGCAGGGAAACCTGCTCTCGCTTCCAATATCCAAAGCACATTGCTTTCCACATGGGGAGCTGCATCTTAGCAGCTCCCCATGTGGAAAGCAATGCCGGCTCCCAAGGGACGCGGGGAGCCGGCGGGACTGTGGGGGATTGGGGACCCCCACAGTCCCCAACGGAGAGGGCCAGCCCTGGGGGTTCGGGTCCCCGGGGCAAGTAGTGGCTCGGGAGGGGGCCACGCGCCCCCCTCCCCAAAAACAAAAAAAAACATTTAAAAAAAAAAAAAAGGAAAGGCCGGCCCCGGGGGATGGGGTCCCCGGGGCCTTAAATGGCCTGAGGAGGGGGCCACGCAGCCCCCTCCAAATATTTAAAAATTAAAAAGAGGGCATACCCCGGGGATGGGGTCCCGGGGCCAATATAGGCCCAGGGAAGGGGGCCACGCGGCCCCCTTCCCGTTTTATTTTAATTTTTTTTAAAAATGAAAATCCTCATGCCCCGGGGGATGGGGTCCCCGGGGCCAAAAGAGGCCAAGGGAAGGGGGGCCACGCAGCCCCCCTCCCATACAAATTTTTTTTTTTTTAAAAAGACCGGCATTGTGCCGGAGGCCCCACCCTGCAGCAGTCTGCAAACGCGTCCCCTGGCGCGTTTGCAGATGGGGAACGATTTCCACTTGAATACTGGGGGTCCCTGGGGGCCAACTAGCCCACCAGGAACCTCCAGTATGCGCACGGGGGCTGCGTTGCAGAGAGGTGTACAGAGGCCACGCCCCTTTTTACACCTCTCTGCAACGCAGCTCTGTGGCGCTTTTTGGAGGTACATGGTGGGCTAGTTGGACTCCAGGGACCCTCAGGATTCATGGGGACTTAATCCCCCAACTTAAAATGCGCCACGGGGCGCGTTTGCACAGTGGTGAAGGGAGGGGGCGGGGCTTCAGGTGACATGTGTGCAACCAGGCCCCGTGGCGCATTTTAAGATGGGGAATTAAATCCTCTTCAATCCTGCGGGTCCCTGGGGGCCAACTAGCCCACCAGGTACCTCCAGTAAGCGCCACGGAGCTGCGTTGCAGAGTGTTGTAAAAGGGGCGTGGCCTCTGTACACCTCTCTGCAACGCAGCCCCTGGCGCATACTGGAGGTTCCTGGTGGGCTAGTTGGCCCCTAGGGACCCTCAGGATTGAGGAGGAATTAATTCTCCAACTTAAAATGCGCCACAGGGCGTGTTTGCAGACATGTCACCTCAGGCCCCACCCCCTTCCTTCACCATTGTGCAAATATTCCTCTAAAATCAACTGAACTACGAATTCCGATTTACTCACCTGTTATCAGGAGAGACCTCAGTGCTGCATCTTTGAGCCCAGTACTGATCCTGAAAAGTAATTTTAACCGTACTTACCAGTAACTTGAATTTCCTTCCATAGGCTAACATTGACTGGTTTCACTTGGAAATTCTTCTAAGTGTGGAGTTTTGGAACTTTATAATATTCCTCTAAAATCAGCCGAACTACGAATTCCGATTTACTCACCTGTCATCAGGAGAGAACCCAGTGCTGCATCTTTTAGCCCAGCACTGACCTTGAAAAGTAATTCTAACCGTACTTACCAGTAACTTGAATTTCCTTCCATAGGCTAACATTGACTGGTTTCACTTGGAAATTCTTCTAAGTGTGGAGTTTTGGAACTTTATAATATTCCTCTAAAATCAGCCGAACTACGAATTCCGATTTACTCACCTGTTATCAGGAGAGAACCCAGTGCTGCATCTTTTAGCCCAGCACTGACCCTGAAAAGTAATTCTAACCGTACTTACCAGTAACTTGTATTTCCTTTCATAGGAATCCATTGTCTGGTTTTCAGCAGAAAAGTTTCAAAGTGTCGATTTTCACAAACTACAAATATTCCTTAAAAATCGCCGGTATGACTTAAACGCATTCTTTCAACTGTTTACAGGAGATGCACCAGTGCTGGATCCAGGATCCACCACTGAGTAAGAAAAAGTAACGATAACACTACTTACCTGCTAAGTGAATTTCCTCCCGTAGGATAACATTGGTGATTCTATGTGAAAAAGTTTCCAAGTGTCAACTTTTAAAATACAATAATATTCCTTAAAAATCACTACTGTAACCAAAACGCTTTTACTCAACTGTTTACAGGAGATGTCCCAGGACTGAATCTAGGATCCAGTCCTGTGGTGAGAAAAGTAATCCATAAAGTAACTAATTGCATTTAAGTAGAAATACACATTGAGCTCAATGTTGCATTGTGTTTGAAATTGTGTTGCCCATTGCAACAACTGTAACTACTGTACTTAAATGTCTATTGCCTATTTGCAAAGTATTTAAACTAAAGTAATTCATTCTGAGAAAGTATATTTTGTAATGTAATGTATAATGTAATTACAATGTAATTTAAAAAATAAAATATCTAAAAATAAATAGTTGAAAAAAATGTAAATCAGTATCAAAAAAATAAATATAACAATTAATACAATTAAAAAATTTTCATTTACAAAACCTTTGAAATTCACTGAAAAAAACCATAGGTTTCAGGCACGTTATAGTTAGAAATTAGCATTTAAAAAACCTTACAAATTCACTGAAAAAACCATAGGTTTCAGGCACGTTATAGTTAGAAATTAGCATTTAAAAAACCTTTGAAATTCACTGAAAAAACCATAGGTTTTAGGGACAGTTATAGTTAGTTGGACATTGCACTCGTACAACACCCGTGAAATTCCCCGTTATAGTTAGTTCAGCTAACTATAACTCGCGCCCCGCAATTCACTGCTGATGACGTCACATATTACATCACTCATGACATGGTCAGTGACATCACTGATGACATCACTGATGACATCTCAAATGACATCACTGATGACCTCATCCATGTGATAATTTCATGCATCTTCTCACACCCTAATATAACTTTTGATACACCCACTCTTATTTACAGACTGCCATTCGCAAAACCATACACACTCCAATACCAATAACTATATACCCACTCACTGATTCTTTGGTCTAAACACACACATCTACTCACTCACCCGTCCAGTCACTCATACTTACAGTCACTCAGTACAGGACTATCATATGCACTCATACACCTATATAAACACTCACACACCGCCACTCATCCATAGAGGTACTCACACACCTAGTCAGTCATGCAAAAAATTAATCACACACCCATTTACTCACCTATAGAGTTATACACACACCAGCTCACTTAGTCATACAAATACTAGCACATTCTTACGCTCTTATACAATAACTGATACAAGCACACACGCATCCATACAGCCACTCTCACAATCACACACTCTCACTTATAGCCTTTTAAATACTCTAACACACATATATACTGCCTTTTACATATGTAGTTACTCGCACATGTACCACTGAGATATACATTCACTCACTAACACACCCATACACACACTCACCCACCCAAGCAGTCCATCACAGACGCACTCTTCAAATCATGCACCCAGTGAATCACCCACTCACACATCTATGTACAGAGTCGCACACACCCCACCCACACAAACACTCAGGCACCCATACAGATACTCAGACAACGAATCAACTCATATAGACACTCATGTAGCTATTCACAAACCCATGCAGCCACTTACACAGCAACAGACAGACAGATACAGACATTCACCCAGTTTAGTCACTAACCCATGCATTCAGTAAGATACGTTTAATCTCTCACTTATACAGTTAGTCACGCACCTACTAAATCATCCATACAGACACTTATACACCCACTCATTCTTCAATACACCTTTCCCTATATACATTAAAAATATTTAAACTTTACAGAAACACAGTCACTAGATGACGTCATCAGTGATGTCATTTGAGATGTCATCAGTGATGTCACTGACCATGTCATGAGTGATGTAATATGTGACGTCATCAGCAGTGAATTGCGGGGGCGCGAGTTATAGTTAGCTGAACTAACTATAACGGGGGAATTTCACGGGTTTTGTACGAGTGCAATGTCCAACTAACTATAACTGTCCCTAAAACCTATGGTTTTTTCAGTGAATATATATATATATATTGATTTATATATATATAGTGAGACAAAAAGTACATCCACTTTGGGATCTTCCTGGGAAGTTTTGTGCATATCCATCAAGTGGGGTCCAAGAAAAAGAGAAAAAGGGGTGGTCCTAAAAGTGCCATTTACCATTTTAGTTCCGATAGGATTCTGTGCTCCTCAGTATAGAAAAACGGTTGAACGGAACCAAATTTGGCATAAAGGTTCATCTTTACTGGAGGAATTGCCTTTGCTTGGTTTGGTGTAAATCACTTACGTTGTTTTTGAGAAATTAGCATTAAAAAGGTTCTCAGGGTGTGCAGAAAGAGGTTAAATTCTAAAGATATCTGGACCATTAATTTGCTGCTTCTCTGCGGATTCATGAATCTACAGGGGAGTTGCAAATCTAATATAAAAATATAGGAACACAAATGAACAAGAGAGCATTTTCTTCTGCCGTCCACTGTGGATTTGCAAATGCAGCAACAGACTCTGCTGTGCTCTGATTGGCTGGCTATCACAGTAACACTCCTTTTACAGCCGCCATTATCCAACAAGATGCACATAGCACCACCTTTGGTAAATTAAATTGGACATAAAGGGTCAGGGTGAACCTACCGTGACAGCCGGGCCTTTGAGGGGTGGGGGGCGCCCAAGGGGACTCCCTGGCGATAAATGTATTATATAAAATAATCTTTTTATCATGTGTTTCATAAATAATTCTTTTCTGGATTCGCAAATTCTGGACCGTTCCTTGATCCCGTGGACCGTTATAGAGTCCAAGAGTCTCGAATGCAGCATAGGATTTGCCAATCCTATAAAAAATTGATGGAAAAACGTACTCAGTTCACAACTGTTGCGCTTGGCCAATGGCCCCACGTTGGCCACTTGTGGTGGGTTAGAAGCAGGTCTGTTCACTGTTGCCAAACCCTGCTCCACAAACTCAAATGCCATGAGCAGAAAGTGTCTGCAGCTTGAAACACCATGGTGTCCTGAGCCCTACAGTCAACCCCGAACAAACTGCCCAATGGGGTGTTGGCTGCATGCTATTAATCCCTGGGTCCTGTAGACCTTCCTGGGCCTTTGGATTCTCGCATCCAACATAGGATTTCTGAATCCTGTAAAAAAAAATTAAAACATGATTAGTGCACTACTGCTGTATGCTACTTGGCCAAAGGCCATATGTAGGAGTTGCCCGCACAAGGTGGGTTGTTGTGAGTATGGCCTGGCTTCAATTGAGGCCCTGCAGCTAACCCGCCGGTATGCACGGCCAGAGATTGGCAACCAACAGAGGGAAGGGGGAGGGCCTGCCCATGACGGAGTGTTTGGCAAACTCCTGCTGTGCATGGCCAAGAGCCGAGCACAGCGGGGGTAGGACACCCGTTGAGAGTTGGGCTCAGGGCTTGGAGGCCACGCCCTGCAACCAACCCTACTGCGCCTGGCCAAAGGCTATGTACAGCAGGTGTTGGCCAACCAAGGAGTGTTGGGCTTCAGGGAAGTCATGCACATCTGTGGCGAGCATTTGCGAAAATTAAAAACATTGGCAAACCAATCAGTTTCACAGCCAAACACCTAATGCCTTTGCCAGTCCTTGTAATTTAGAGGAAGGCATCTTGAACAGCACATAGAACACTTCGGAGGCGGATGCCGTGATGGAATGCAGTTTGAAATGACAAGAAGACGAAGTTTGTTTAATGCAATAAATATATTTTAATGAAATGTGCTTGCTAAATTCTTTACACAAAATCAGAGCTATGAAGATAATATTCACCTTCTTTCACTCTCTTATGAAACATCTAAAAAATCCCCTTGTATAGCTTTAGAAATCAGAAACTGCTGGTACTCTGCTCTGAAATCTCCTGTTGTATATCCAATTGACAGTGGTATTTTCTTTCGTGTTTAAATTAAAGTAGCTCGGATCATTTTACAACAATAATGTGCTGCTATTTGTGTAATAATAACCTAATTAAAAATTATATTTTTTCTAGGCAAGAAAACTTTATTCACCTATAGGAACTTTGTGAAATGTTCACTTTGTTGTTTTTCTTGATACCAGTTTGTAAGATAATTCTTTTTTTGTGTGCATACAATCGTTCGCGCTCATACATACGCGCAGGCACACACTTTAAAACCAACCTGTCATAGGCCCATCTCCTCTGCGAATGTTAATTCATGGGAGCCTCTGTTGACTCAGGTATTTGTAAAAGCCTTCTGAGTCAGCCCCAGTCATCGCAGATCAATGCAATCCATGCCAAGGCCCTGCGCCTCGGTCTGCATTGCCCAGGGCATTCTCAGAGCCTACTGAGCTCATCTAGGTTGGCATCAGAAATATCGGATCCGTTCATGGCTGCAGCGCTGACTCCCTTGTGACAGTGATGATGAGATCAGAGGCCTCCGTACTTAACATCCTCATGGAAATTCCCTTTGAGTTATTTTATCATGCTTTTAAGCAAGCATCTGATGGCTGTTTTGGACGGGAGTAGGCTACATGCGTTAAGGAAATTTAACATTAAGGAGCAGGTGCAGTGAATTCCTAATCGAGGAGCCAATCCCTCCGACCATTCTTGTGGATGCTTTTAAAAGTGTGTGTGGGTGTGCCTATGTTTTTGTGTGTGTAAAGTGAGCACTGCGCGTGTATTTGTGTATGTAATTACGTGGGAGAAGTGGAGTTTGTGTGGTGTAAGGACGAGGTGTGTGTGTATTTTTGCGTGAGTGACCGTGGGCGTATTTGTGAGGAATGAAATGAAAATGAAATGAAATTTGTACTTGTAAAGCGCACTTATACCCCCAAAGAGGTGTCCTGGCGCTGTACGCATACCGCTGTGGAACCCTTCCTGGCTTTTCCCTGTGAAATGTCCACTCCTGGGCACCCCCAGGGTGAAGCCAGGCATCCCAGCGCTGTTGGGGCCATTGTGGAGATTAAGCAAGCTATTGCCCAGAGTTGCAGAGTGGGACCCATGATTAGAATAGGCACCGAGGCGAGAATTATCAGGTCCGAGGAAATTGAGCCCAAGACCCGCCGAGGCGGGAATTGAACCCTGGTCCCGGGTCAGATCTCTGCATCAGGGTCTGCCGTTCTAACCATTGAGCCACATTGAGCCATTGACGTCTGCCAGATTTAGGGGCCTATTTATTAAAAAGTAACACAGCGGAGAGTGAAAAACACTGGGTACATATGGATCGTACTGTTGCCCGTCAGCCGCTCTGGGACCTTGCCTCACTCCCACAGCAGCTTTGCCCTCGCAGCTTTGCCCTCGCATCTCTTACATAGCCACCACGATGCGCACAGTACTGGAGATATGGGACAAAATAGCTATTGGGAGGGGTCTGACCACATGCCCATCTCCAAATACCCCAATTGTGTGGAACCCTGACTTCTCTCCCGCTCTCCCTCGGACTCTTTCCCAGACTGGGTTACGGCCGGGTGCATGCAGAATTGTTCAAGACTTATTTCAGGGACAGACTATTAAACCCTTCAATCTGTGCAAAACTGAATTCCACCTTCCTGACCTGTTATCAATACTTTCAGTTACGGCACTGGGCTCGCCATCCCCCCAATGCTCTGGCAGCTACAAGCTCCCTCAGCCCCTTTGAAAAACTTGTTCGCAGCTTCGAAGGCAGCAGTGGCCTAGTATCAAAGACGTATGATGTCCTACAACAACCACTCCTCCTACCCCGCCACCCATACCAGTGGCAATGGGTCCCAGACATTACCCAGAAACAGTGGGAGCTGTGTGGAGGGAGATCCTACAAATACATAGAAGCATCCCTCAGCAAGTCGCAGTCTATAAGTTCATGCTCCAGTAGCATTATACTCCAGGTCGCCTACACCCTATCTATCCTACAGCCCCTGCCTCGTGCTAGTGATTTGGGGCACTGTTGGGTGACTTCCATCACATATGGTGGGCATGCCCCTCTCTTGCCATCTTTAGGAAGAATATTTTAAGTCACATAAAGGGTGCTGTGGGTTGTCCCATCCGGCAGACTATTACGCAATCATCCTGGGGATACGCTCTACATCGTTAGTAGCAATGACCCACATGGACTGATATCTCATACGCCACGACTGGTGCTGCTAAACAGCTTATAGCTTGAGCCTGGAAGTCTCATTCCATTCCATCAGCAGTGTCTTGGTTTACACAGCTTTGGCACACCATTGCAATGGAATAGATGACACACAAATTGTCTTTTACAGATGAAAGGTTCCTATGGACGCCTCTTATCGATTACATGCCCCGCTTAGAATTCTTATGCTTTCAACCCCCCAGGCTTCACACCCATCACCTATTTAACTTGTTGGGGTAGATGGGAATGTCCCCCCTGCCTCCTACTCCCTCACATTGCACTTAGAGTCCCCCTTCCGCTCCCCACCTCTCCTGCTAAAGGCATCTGGCTGGAGACCTCTTGACCCTCTTTGGCTTTCCCACTGGCGTAGCAAGGGGGGGGGGGGGCGGAGGGGGCGGTTCCTGCACAAAAACAGTCCAGTGAGGCATATTCTTCTTTCTATGTGTGCTGAAGAATGCAGGAAGTAGGAAGTAACGAAGAGAAATAAAGATATTTCTCCACGTTATGCCTCCCCTGGGAAGGGGTACCATTTTAGATAACCAGGTCTACCAGTAAGGGTAAATCTGGGAACAGTCAAAATCCATTAGAATTGCATGGGAACACCCATGCAACACTCATGGAACGGCTCCTCGGGGCAGAGTAACACAACACAGTGATTTCTGCTGCTTTGGGTTACTCCTGATTTATTACGCCACTCAGGGAGGGCCACGCAAAATGGCCTTGCGTGGCTTGATGCATCGCATTTTAGAGTTTGCGTCTTGCATGCATGACGTTTCATGGTGCAAACTTGACGCAAACCCTTGATAAATATGCCCCCTAATTTTCCAATGCTCCTCGTGTTATATGTTTTGTATGTGACAATGTATACGCTTTGCGTACATCACAGTGATCTTGGAAACATGTTGAATCATACACTGAACTTTAGTTGTTATGATCTCCCTTCCCCCACTGACTCTCCTTCCATCAACAAGTGCTCAGAATCCGCCATGACCAAGTAGTATGGGGGAAAATGAGTAACCACCTCAACAAACACATTTTACACATCACTGTCAAATCCTAAAACTCTTGCGCAAACAAATGAGCCACATACGTTCAAATATACCACATGCCTTGCAACTTTAAGAAACAATAACTGTGCTCTATATAAGTGTTGTATGTACCTGCGCATAATGAGCACCTCTGCGTTTTATGTTAATAGGAACACAGTCTTCCCAATAGAAATTCTTAGCAATTAGAATGATAGGATAATGGAATTAGAGAATGTATTCTTAGAGGAAAGGCATAAGGAAAATACATAGAGCCATAGCATTACCTGTAGATATACTGCTTTCAAACGAGTAATCAAGAGAGTATTATAATAATGGTAATCCAATGATAGCTTTAAAAGTGGTGTTTTCAGTATTCTGCAATAAAATATATCCCACTTTACATTGAAACCTAAACCGATTATGTTCTTATCAGCATGAATATGTCGCTGAAAGGAAAGTGCGATTTTAAGAATCACTATACCTTGTCATAAAAAAGCAGATGTGTGAATGTAGTCTATGAGACAAATCTTTATTTATAGATTGATTGTTGCCAGGAAGAACAGCAGACCTAGAGAGTATGGGTGCCTGCTGCTGATGTGTATTACTTCATTCGCAGCTTTTTTGTGTCTAATCACAGGTTTTCAACCTTGTGGTGGAACATAAATAGAGCACAGTGCTCAGAAAATGAGATTCAATCATTTTTCTGTGCATATTTCTACAGCATATTTTAAGTATTTGGCACTGAGTTTTCTCCTGCAAGACCTAGAAGTAACGTGTGTTCCATCGCATAGGGAGCATTGTGCTATTGGAGACTACTTGAATATGATGAACCTAATGTTACAGATCACCCATGATGGAGGCCTACACCACATCCTGTGATGCACTAGTCTTGTGACTGGAGTGATCTGGAATGTGTTATGGTTCCACTGGGCTTTCACTGGCCATTGTACCTTTTTGATGATCTCCCCTAGGCTGATACCTTAACCCTCTGATGTACTTCGGCGACCGAGCAACCTTTGGCCGATGACCGGTGGAGTTGCCCTACGCAGCTATTGGGGAGTTTGGCTCTGGTTCCCCCCTTGGCCGTCTCCTACCCATCCGATCGTCAGACTGTCTCTTTCCTCGTCGCACTGCTGTGTTTCCTACCCCCTCCCGCACCTCTTTCCTCCCTCACTCTTTATCTTCCTCTTCTATTCCTTCCCTCTCTCCCCCGAATCTCTCTCCCCCTGCCTACCTTTTCTTCCCCATACCTGAGCCATGCCTTTGTAACTCATGTATCTCCAGTAACTACGTACCTGAAACTGTTGTAACTATGTAACAATGTTTTGAAGCAATTGTACCTCCTCATGTAAAGCGCTCTGATACCTCTGGGTTTAGCCAGCGCTATATAAAACTTTTCAAATAAAAATTGTTTGTTTTCCGAATACATTTTTAGTCTTGATGAAGTGCTGCGTAACTATTTTATCTCCGTGAAGTACAAACTATTTTATCAGTACTGCAAGAGTGGGGCATAGACGAAGAACTGATATTAGACTTAACGTTTTCTGTCTGCCTCCTCAAAAGAGCCTATCTGTTCCTGTGCATTATGCAGCAGTGCCTATTGGGGTAAGCTGGGCACATGGAACGTGTTTTATGCATATCAGAACTAGGCAAAAATAAAAGTCTTTGCTTTGTTGTTGTTATACTGTAAATAATTTTTCAGAGAACGAGTCAGCCGCATCCATCAAGTATTCCACCAAAACATGTCAAAGGTCTAATAAATCTACATTGTGAATGTGGGATGGCAGATTGCACCAAGGTATATGAGCATTCTGCTTCCTCACTGTAGACAGGGTCCAAGTACAAGGTTATGATTAGAAATTAAGAGTTTTAAGCTCCATCAGTGATAGATGTTGAACCAGCCCTCTTGGTGACAGTATGGCCAGGGTAGGAGAAATACTATGGTCAGAGTTGTGGAGTTTAACACGTGGTCCAACAATAGGGAAGAGTAGAGGGCACACCTATAATAGAGCTTCAGAAGTAGGCCAGTTACTGATCACTAGGTTGTTGACGGGGTGTGGCTGTGCATCTTTGATGGTGGCGAGGCATGGTGTGTAATTTGCAAGCTTGTATAGTTCTTTTTCAGATGATCCCGGAATGTATCTATTTTTATGGATGTACAGATGGTGTAAAACCTATGAAATTCCCTGCAAGAGTTTGTGTGTGAAGACAAGCTATGCAAAAACACTGGACCTGATTTGGAGTTTGGCGGCCATGTTACTCCATCACAAGCTTGGCAGTTATCCTGTCCATGGTGTTACAAGTGCATTATATGCAATGGCAATTGCAGTACGGCGGGATATCCATCTCATTTGTGAAGGAGTAACTGGTCTGCCGAACTCTAAATCAGTGTGATTGTCCTTAACATATTGCATATTGCCATTTCTATTTGTGAATTCTCTTGCCAATCTATGAATTAAAATTCACATTCTAATATGTTTCATCATTGCTGATTTATACTCCAAATTAGGGTCCATCATGTTAAACACCATAATAGGGAATTCTAATGTGGTTACGAAGGAAATCTACTATTGTGTTTTCTTTTCAGCTTCCCTTTCTAAACATTCTTCAGGTTAATATGCAATGTGTACACTAAAGGGCATCAAACTAATGCGTCCATGTGAGCGATGGGAATAGGCTCTTGTGAGGTAAGCCCCTTACACCAAGCGCTAATAATGATTTTGAGGTTACATGTGTCACTCATTTATGTATTTCATGTGTATGCCTCTGTTCTATTTACTTACTTATTGTGAAAAAGTATTCCTTTTTGCCCTGTTCATCCCCATTTTCTGACTGATACTGGTGGTTACTGACTCTGACTGTGCCCTGGGATCTGCTAACCAGGCCCAGGGCCAGTGCTCTGATTAAAAAGGAGGTATATGGTAATTAGGTATCATTACAATTGGAATGACAGAACCCTGAAGTCCCTAGTATATAATAAGGCAAGGGGGATTCAAACTACTTATAAGTCCCTTGTATATAGAAGGGCAGGGAGGTTTTGAGGCCCAGTAGATTTCCCGCACTGGAGGGTGCACTGCTATGTTGCCTGCTGTCATTTTTAAAAGCAGCCCTGCTTTGCAGACTGTCGTTAAAAGTAAATTATATGTAAATTCGACTTTGGAATTAAAAGTACACTTCCAAAGTGGTAATCCAAACCATTTTGGATTGGACAACTCCTACAACCCAGACACAGGTCAGGGCCTTCCTTGCTCTGACTGGGTATCATAGAAGATTTGTTCAGAACTTTGGAACCATTGTGGCTCCCTTGACAGAACTCACTTCTAAAACATGGCCAAAGAAACTCCTGTGTTATGTTGTTATGTTATTTTGATTTATAGCACGCACGGATACTCACGAGTGTACTGGCGCGATGCCAGAAAGGGTGAAGGTGTCTATCTGAAAGAGACACGTTAGTGACAGATTCCTTACCTTAGAATATCCCCAGGCGTCAGGCTGGATCCGGAAAGTTTTTTGCGTAGCAGTACCCTTGCGCGTCGGTAGGCGGCGTCGTGCGGCTCCGCGTCCATCGTCGGCGTCGTGGTCGCCGGGATGACGTCGCGGGCAGTACTTAGACGCCGCCCCTGCGCGCTGACGTCAGTTTTTCTTTTTCCGCACCAGTAAGCGCAGATCCGGGAAGAGCAGTGCCCTAGTCACTTTTTGACTATCCTTTTTTGTGAATTTTTTCACTGTTTCTTCATCGAGTCTTCACGACTCCTAGGTGTCGTAGGGATGCCCGGCTTTAAGCCATGCGAGGCCTGTGGTTGCATGATGTCGATCACGGACCCGCATCTCGAGTGTCTCTTCTGTCTCGGCCGAGACCACGACACGAAGTCGTGCCCTGACTGCCGGAAACTTCATCCGAAGGCTTTGCGAGAGCGGTCTCGAAAGCTACTCGAGGTCCGGCAGTCGGCTCCGCGCCGCACCAAGCCCCGGTCCCGGGAGAGGTCGAGGGGCCGGTCGCGGAGTCCCCGCCGTTCGTCGGAGTCCAAGTGTTCGCGCTCCTCCGGTAAGTCGAAGCACAAGAAGTCTAAGAGGCGTCATCGCTCTAAGACTTCGCCTCGCCGGTCTCGCGACTCGGCTGAGGCCCCAGTCGGCACCGTCCCCGCGGCCCCGGACATGCCTGTAGAGCCGCCCCCGAATTACCCGTTCTTTCCGGGTTCGGGGGCGACTCCGGCCGTAATACAGGAATTCCTGTCGGCCATGGCCCGCCTCTTCGGGCCTTCAGGTCCCTCCGGTGCGCCTTCGGGCCCCGCGGGCCCTGATGGGGTTGCCCCGGCGCCGCCTTCAACTCCGGTCCCGGCGCCGCCTGTCCCACCAGCCTTCATCCCGGCCTCGGCTCCGGCCCCGGCCCCGATCCCGGCTCCGGTGGTACCGCAACCCCCATCGACGCCGGTTGACCTAACCACGCCTCCGCCGACGCCGATGTCCCCGGTGCCGTTCCTGACGCCGTCCGGGGCTCCGGACGGCGTCAGTCCCCGGCTCTCTCCGGCTCCGGACATGGAGCCGGACCGACGTCGCTCGACGCCGGCGCCGATGAGACCTTGGGTCCCAAATGTCCCTCCTATTTTGAACAAGAGGAGGACCAGGAGAGCTGGGAGGGGTCTGAGGACCCTCTCACACAACAGTGTGAGTATGAGCCGGACTGGGCTGAGGAACTTGGGGATGCCAGTGGTCTAGACACCTCCCCTGACACTGGCATGCTGTCTCCTCCAGTGGCTACGGAGGAGGGAGCTAATTTTGCAACGGTGTTGCGTAGAGCAGCTGGAGCCTTACATCTCCAGTTGCCTACTGTGGCCGTCAGGACTAACCTCCTGACAGAAGTGCTTCAGCCGGCGGCTTCCTCTTCGGAGACTGTGCTGCCGTTTAATGATGCACTCACTGACGTTCTTTTGGGTGCCTGGTCCAAACCCACCACAGGGGCTCCTGTGGATAGGAACGTGGCCCGACGCCATCGCCCTGCTCCGGGCGACCCCTTGTTTCTCTCCCAACATCTCACCCCTGAGAGCTTGGTTGTCCAAGCCTCTGCCTCCCAAACCGCCTTCCCTACCGCCCCTCCGGATAGGGAATCCAAACGCCTGGACCAATTTGGGAAGAAGGCTTTTCTTCCTCCAGTGCTGGCTTGCGGTCCGTCAACACCGCTTGCCTTTTGGGCCGATATACCCACTCCCTGTGGGATTCGGTGGCGGCTGTTTTGCCGCAGTGTTCTGAGGAGGTCCAGACACTGCTTACCCGCGCCATTGCGGAAGGGCGAGATGCGGCTAAATACACCATCCGTTGTGGCCTTGATACCGCCGACTCGCTGGGCAGATCGCTTGCGACGACGGTGGCGCTACGTCGCCACGCCTGGCTGAGAACAACTGGTTTCTCGGGTGATGTCCAGAATACACTCATGGACATGCCCTTTGATGGAGTCGGTCTTTTTGGTTCAAAGGCAGACCATGCGCTGGAGCGGTTTAAGGACTCAGGGGCTACGGCCAAGTCCCTGGGCCTTTCTGTTGTACGCCCTCCGCTCACCTCTGCTTTTTGCCCCTTTCGTGGCCACAGAAGGGGCGCCCAGTCACGTCAGCTGCCCAGCCACCGGCCCGCGCAGCAAGCGTCTATGCGTGGCCGAGGACGTGGATACCGCCGTGGCGGTTCGGGCAACCAGCGTGCGGGTCAGGCCACCACCTCCAACCCGTCCGCGGCCTCCAAGCCCTCCTAGTCCCTCCTTTCCGGTGCACAGCACGCCAGTAGGGGGCAGAGTCCGCCATCACCTTCACCACTGGCGTCCCATCACCTCGGACAGGTGGGTCTTGGACATTGTCCGAAGGGGCTACTCCCTCCCCTTCGAGACCACCCCCCAGCCATGCCACCTCAATTCCACCGCATGTCAGGGGATCACTTGGTACTTCTGCAGAAGGAAGTCACGGCCCTCTTGGCCAAGAGGGCCATCGAGCCTGTTCCGACCCCAGAAGTAGGACGTGGTTGCTACTCCCACTACTTCCTGGTGCCCAAAAAGGACAAGGAGGACATGCGTCCTATCTTGGACCTCCGGAACGTCAATCGCTTCCTCCGGAAGGAGAAGTTCAAGATGCTCACCCTAGCTCAGGTCTTGACTGCCCTCGACCCTGGAGACTGGTTGGTAGCGTTGGACTTGCAGGACGCTTATTTTCACATCCCCGTCCTGCCGGCCCACCGGCGTTACCTGCAGTTCACGGTAGGCCTTGAGCATTTTCAGTTCACCGTGCTCCCCTTTGGCCTTACAAGTGCCCCTCGGGTGTTCACGAAAGTGATGGTGGTGGTCGCAGCTCATCTGCGCCGGGCAGGGGTTCCAGTCTTCCCCTACCTCGACGACTGGCTGCTGAAGGCGGGCTCGTCCCAGGCAGTCGTCTCCCACCTCCAGACTACGGCCGAACTCCTGCACTCGTTGGGGTTCTCCATCAATGTGCTGAAGTCGCATCTGATTCCTTCTCCACAGCTCCTTTTCATCGGAGCAGTTCTGGACACGACGCAGTTTCGGGCCTATCCTCCCGAACGGCGAGTCCGGGATATTCAGGCTATGATTCCGATCTTTCAGCCTTTATCCTGGGTTTCGGTACGGATGACCCTGAGGCTGCTGGGCCTCATGGCCTCCTGCATCCTGCTGGTCAATCATGCCAGATGGCATATGCGGGCTCTGCAGTGGGACCTGAAGTTCCAGTGGGCGCAGCACCAGGGCAACCTGTCCGATCACATCCAGATCTCGGAGGGGACTGCACTACAGTTGCAGTGGTGGCTCTCGAACCAGCAATGGGTCATGGGCAGAT
Organism: Calotriton arnoldi; assembly: GCA_963921515.1. Taxonomy (NCBI): domain Eukaryota; kingdom Metazoa; phylum Chordata; class Amphibia; order Caudata; family Salamandridae; genus Calotriton; species Calotriton arnoldi. The sequence continues at coordinate 616,123 of CAWUFW010008406.1, forward strand.
CCCTCTCCCTTCCCCAGCCAGAGCACACAGTTGTGACGGACGCGTCCCTAGTGGGATGGGGCGGTCACATGGGAGAGGCGGAGATCAGAGGCCTCTGGTCTCCGGCGGAGTCCCGGCTCCATATCAACCTTCTGGAGCTCCGGGCGATCCGACTTGCACTCAAGGCATTCCTTCCCTCTGTCAAAGGGAAGGTAGTGCAGGTGTTCACAGACAACACCACCGCCATGTGGTATTGCAACAAACAAGGCAGGGTGGGGTCGTGGACCCTTTGTCAGGAGGCTCTGCGCCTCTGGACATGGCTGGAACATCAGGGCATGTTCCTGATGGTTCAACACCTGGCAGGTTCCCTGAACGCCAGGGCGGACGAACTCAGCCGCAGATGCATGATGGATCACGAATGGCGTCTTCACTCGGAAGTGGCGCAAGGACTCTTTCTACAGTGGGGAGAGCCTTGGTTAAATCTATTCGCCACCGAAGAGAACGCGCAATGTCATCAGTTCTGCGCGTTGGAATTTCCAAGGCGGCACTCGCTCGGCAACGCTTTTCGTCGCGAGTGGAGTTGCGGTCTGTTGTACGCCTTTCCGCCTATACCACTTCTACCCAGAGTGTTGAAGAAGATTCGGCACGACCGGGCCCAAGTCATTCTTGTGGCTCCGGACTGGGCTCGAAGAGTTTGGTATCCCGAGCTACTCAGTATGAGCGTAGATCCCCGATCCGTCTGCCTCTTCGGGAGGATCTTCTGTCGCAGCAGCAGGGGACGGTCCTCCACCCGAACCTGTCCAGCCTCCACCTGCTTGCGTGGAGATTGAGCGGCGGCAGTTGATTCCTTTCGACTTGCCTCCCGAAGTTTGTGATGTGATTCTGGCAGCCAGGCGTCCCTCCACTAAGGTGGTATACGCCTGCAGGTGGAACAAGTTTGTGGCATGGTGCACAGCAAAGGCTGTGAATCCCCTTTCTGCCCCTCTCTCTGAGGTTCTCCTGTTCCTTCTTTCCCTGGCCCAACAGGGTTCTGCCCTGGGTACCATCAAGGGCTATCTTTGTGCCATCTCGGCCTTCCTCAGGCTTCCTGATCAGCCCTCCCTTTTCAAGTCCCCTGTTGTTAACAGGTTTCTAAAAGGCATTACACACCTCTTCCCTCCTGTTCCGTTTGTGATGCCTCAGTGGGACTTGAACTTGGTTCTTACCTTTCTTATGTGCGCTCCCTTTGAGCCTCTACACAACTGTCCTCTTCGTCTTCTGACTCTGAAGACTGCCTTTCTGGTGGCCATCACCTCCGCTCGGCGGGTGAGTGAGCTCCAGGCTCTATCATGTAAACCTCCCTTTCTGTCTGTCCATCCAGACAAAGTTGTTCTTAGGACGCGTCCGTCCTTCTTGCCAAAGGTGGTTACTGCCTTCCACATTAGGCAGACCATCACTTTGCCCACCTTCTTTCCGCCTCCGCATCCTTCCAGAGAGGAAGAGAGGCTCCACCGTCTGGACCCAAAACGTGCGCTTTCCTTTTACATCGACCGCACACACCATTTCCGGGTGGATGACCAGCTCTTTGTTGGCTACGTGGGCGCCAAAAAGGTCGGGCGGTGCACAAGAGAACCATCTCCCGCTGGGTAACCTTGTGTATCAAAGCCTGCTATTCTTTGGCTAAGAAGGAGCCTCCTGTTGGGCTGCGTGCCCATTCCACCAGGGCAACGGCTGCTACCACGGCTTTGGGCCGCGGTGTTCCGCTGCAGGATATCTGTCAGGCAGCTACGTGGGCCTCGCTGCACACGTTTACAAAACATTACTGCCTTGACAGTCCGGTCCGGAGGGACGGCTTCTTTGGCCGTTCTGTCCTCCGGGACTTCCTTGTCTGATCTTTGTTCGCAGACCCACCACCGGGGTTGGTATTGCTGGGGTATCTATTCTAAGGTAAGGAATCTGTCACTAACGTGTCTCTTTCAGATGCACAAGTTACTAACTTGTGTAACGATATATCTGTAAGAGACAGTAGTTAGTGACAGATTCATTACCGCCCCACCCATCCTCCCCGTTCTGCGAACTGATTTCTAGGGTTAAGGACATCCCTTTCAGGGCCCTAGTATTTTTCAGACACCTATGTCAGCTTCTTGCATGGCTCTGCGTTCCTGGCGCGGAAAGTCGTGTACAGAACTGACGTCAGCGCGCAGGGGCGGCGTCTAAGTACTGCCCGCGACGTCATCCCGGCGACCACGACGCCGACGACGGACGCGGAGCCACACGACGCCGCCTACCGACGCGCAAGGGTACTGCTACGCAAAAACTTTCCGGATCCAGCCTGACGCCTGGGGATATTCTAAGGTAAGGAATCTGTCACTAACTACTGTCTCTTACAGATATATCGTTACACAAGTTAGTAACTTGTGCGTTTAAGCGAAAAGGTGTGTTTTCAAGTTTTTCTTAAATACTGCTGGGTCCTGGATGTTGCGTAAGGCAAGGGGCAGTGCGTTCCAAGCAACAGCGGCCTTCCTTGCCAACGAGCTGCCTCCTAGCCTCTGGTATTTGAATCGGGGAACCTGAGCAAGGCGAAGGGACATAGAGCGCAACTGTCTAGATGGAACATAGAAGGAGAACCGTTTTTGTAGATAGAATGGGCCGAGGCCATGAAGAGCGCGGTGGGCCAGAACCAACGATTTGTACTTCACCCGTTCCGCCACGGGAAGCCAGTGTAGTGAGTGTAGGTGATGTCGCACGCTGTTCCTGGCGGAAATACCCAAAAGAAGTCTGGCTGCCGCATTTTGGACCACCTGGAGCTTTTTCAGCAGGTAACCCGGAATGCCAATGTAAAGAGCATTGGCATAATCTAGCCGGGACAGAATGAGTGCACAGGTGACCGTTTCTCTCGCTGCCTGGGGAAGGAGAGGGAAGAACTTCCTCAGAGTCTTAAGGAGACCAAAACTGTTGCCGGCCAGCTTCTTGATATGGAATGAGAAGGAGAGGCTCTCGTCAAACCACACCCCCAAATTCTTGGCAGGCTCCCTACAGAGGTGGGCAAGGGGAACTCAGGAGGCCAAAGAGATTCCCGGAAGTTAGGAGGGAATTTTCCAAAGAGGAGAATCTCTGACTTCTCCTCATTACACTTTAATTGCGCAGCCGCTAGCCATTTAAAAATGGAAGAGAGACAGTGGTGAACCGAGGAGACTGAATCATCGTTATCGTCCCAGGTAAAGAGCAGCTGGGTGTCATCGGCGTAGGCCATCACCTTGGCCCCCAGGCTCTCGGCCAGATAGACTAAAGGTGTCACATAAATATTAAAGAGAAGGGGACTAAGGGATGACCCCTGGGGAACTCCCGTAGTCACAGACTATAGAGAGGAGGTGGACGGAGGAATCCAAATCTGCTGGGCTCGTCCTTCTAAGACCTGTCTGTGGACCCCAGAGTGTCAAAAGGCCGTTGACACTCCGAAAGATGCTATGTGTTCATCACTAGTGTTACTGGCCCCTACCTACACAAAGGGATTTGCGGTTCAGACAAATGCTTCAGAACTAGGGATTAGGGCAGTGTTGGCACAGGTAAATGAGGAGGGCCTTGATCAGCCAGTTGCCTTCATTAGCAGGCGACTTCTCCCCATAGAACAAAGGTGGAGTGCCATTGAGAGGGAAGCCTTTGCTGTGGTTTGGTCCCTGAAAAAGCTGAGATGATACCTGTTTGGTACTCACTTCTGCGTTCAAACTGACCACTGACCTTTCAGATGGCTCATGCAGATCAGATGGGAGAATCCAAAGCTATTGAGGTGGTCCATTTCTCTACAGGGTATGGACTTCACAATGGAACACAGGCATGGGGTTGCCCATGCCAATGCGGGTGGACTTTCCAGGAGAGTGCCTAAACTCTGTGAACTCCGCCAGCAGAGCGGAGTTCACCACCCACCTCCAGTCTCAATCAATCAAGTAGATGATCATAAAAACACAGTAGCAATTTGAAGCCTCAAAATTAAATAGGGAATCACAGAAGCAGCAGTAGCCATAACTGACAGCGTAGGACAAAGAAAGGGTTGGGAAAAGCATCCAGAGAAGCATTGCATAGCCACTAACTAGGAACAAACACTAACATAAAAAGACATGAATACATGTTGCAGACATTGTATCTGGTTTCTTCCCTCTGGACCAATCAAAAGTTAGTAAAATAATACATTTGATTAAAACCGGAACATTTTGCAGTTGTGACTAACATTTCTATGCATGTCGCATTAAGGTCAGACTTCCAAATTATTTGTGCACAGTTCAGCAAATTAGGTTCACTTCTAGTTAAGGAAGCTTGCTTCTTAATACTTTTATGACCTATACACATAACTATGACTGCCCATTGCAGTTTGCACATTTTAAATGCGTGTCATTTCAGCTTTTAATTTTTCATTAATTATTGCACAATATTAACTGTTAATCTAAATCATCTGCACTTTAATTAGTCGATCCTATCACAGCTCAAGCTGTTGATTGTTCGTGTACCTGCTCTTTCACCCTACTCATCTGTTCAGAAGAGTTTTGTCAGTGTAGACTCAGTCAATATGACTTAGGGGCAGTTTTATCTCAGTGGGTGTCTGGTAAAGAAAATACCATTGCTTTTGCATCAAGAATTCTGAAGCAGGCTGAAGTACACTACAGCACGATAGAAAGGGAGGATCTTGCCTGTTCCTGGGCCTTGGAGATATTCCAAACATTTTTATGAGCGACCAACTTTGAGATCTTTATTGATTATAAACACCTTGTACATTTGGTCAATGGTAATGGGACTGGCAAAGCCTCTGCAAGGTTAATAAGACTCTTGTTGTTTTTGCAATAATTTAACTTTGCCATTAAATACATTTCTGAGGGACAAAATATTAGAGCTGATTGTCTCTCAAGGATGCCCATACAGACACACTCTCGAGGTGAAGATCCAGACAACATAGAGTGTGTAGTGGCCAAAGAAGAAAATGTGATAGTCTTTTGGTGTTGTAATGTATGAGGACTGGTTAGCTGCGATAGAAAAAGATGGGGTGCTGTGCACAGCCATAGATTATGTAAAAAAGGGTTGGCCCAAGGAAAGATCCTTATCTTCACCCCTTAAAGGCATTCTTATGCGTGCTGTTCTTTGCATACCACCTGTGTCAGTACGAGAGATGCTCATTGAAGCAGCTCATGAAGGTCATCTGGGAGTGGGTGAAACTTCAAGAAATATAAAACAACATTTTTGGTTGCCTTCAATGGACACTTAGGTATCAAAATGGATAGATAATTGTAATACTTGACTTTTATTTGTCAGACTTTGAAAGACATGTCACACCTCTCTGCATGTTGTGCAATTACCAGTAGATGCTTGGTGTAAGGTGGCTCTAGATTTTGCAGGACCTTTTGAGCTGTTGTCTCTTGACAAAAAATACCTTATTGTACTGATTGACTACTACTGTAAATGGGATATTTTGAGTTTACCTCCGCCTCACCTTCCATGGTTGTAATGAAATTATTAAGCAAAATTTTCAACATTGAGGGCTTTCCCTAAGAGCTGGTGACAGACAATGGCACACACTTCGCTTCAGCTCAAATGAAAGATTTTATTCTATCACATCATACAAAACATCTGCTAGTGGCTTTTAATACCCCATCTTCAAATGGTCTTGTTGAAAGAATGAACACATTTTTGAAGGAGGGATTTCAAACTGCCTTGGCTTGAAAACTCTGATAGAAGAGTTTTCACGACAAAAGCTGTGGTCACAATTTTTTTTTAAAAACAGATTTTATTGGCATTTGGTTCACATAATATTCAAATGAGCGTTCATCAAAATATTTACATGTTCATATGGTTGCGTTGCATTGCTCTTCCTCTTTTCTGTTTTAATGTCTTTACAAAAGAAACTGTTCAACATGTTCAACTGGTTCTAACTCCCAATCTCCCCTTCCCTCCCCCCTGAACGATTCGTTTTATTCTCAGTTTATATTTTCCAGTGGTGTGCGTTTGCTTCTTCATCTATCTGTTCTATCTTTGTCTGGAGTTTGTGTGTGGCGAGGGGGGGGTTCCTCTCAGCCCTCGTCCTATCTTATAGCTGTGGTCACACTTAATCACACCACACAACAACACTGGCATTTCTCCATTTCGCTTATTGTGTAAAAGGGATTCCTGATTCAAAGTTTGTCCTGATTGGGTTAAGGTATTAAATCACAAGACTGATTGTTGTGCATGTGCAGATAAAAATATAGTGGGAGACACTACCTCACGTTGATGATCTCTACAAAAAATATACATTGACAACAAACATAAGGTGAGAGATCAATATTTTAAAATTGGAGATCGGGTATGGAACAAAAGTCCTGTTACGGTGACGAAAGGCGCTTCTATCTTTTATTCACCCATTCAAGTTGTGAAAGTTTCCAAAGGTTCTCTGCTTTTAAATAAAAAAGGGCGATGTGGAAAGAGGTGTCTAATTAAACTCACACATGACAGGCTGAAGGATTATGCAATGCAACATTTAAGTAAAATGATGAAATGCTTGATAATTCACATTGGTTTACTGAGAACCCAAGTCCCATCATTAGAAATGTTGCAAGACCTGGTGTGTTAAATGCTAATTCTAAGGCCAATTATGGTTCTAGTACTTTGTAGGTACTGAATGAAGATTTCTCACTTTCTCTGACCAGTGACTCAGCTACAGGTCTGTGAACCTGTGTACAATCTGATGAGTCACAAGATGTTTACTTGGAACAAGACTCAGGACTTGAATGTACAAGGCAAAGTGAACTAAACTGTGAAAGCAGAAGTTCTCATAACGTATCTAGGCCTGTAAAGTATAGGGACTTTTTTCTGCGCTAGATACTTGCACATTTTTCTTCTTCATTGGGGGAAGAAGATGTAATGACTACCTGTACATGGTTACTCAGTTCTGCTTTTATTTTGTATCGAATTGTTATTGCTTAACTAGTGTAGAATTGTTATTGCTTGAGTTGTGCTCTCCTTCTCGCGTTGTGAATTCCAAAAGCTTCTGCCAAGCAGTCAGTTGCTGCTGGGAGTCACAGGACGAGTGTCGCGACGTCAGTAGCACCAGATAACATGCAGCCACTAACCTCGGAAGATCGTCAGCAGGAACGATGACAGGCAGAAAGGCCCCCCTACTCCCCTGGGCGCAACCCCACACAGAGTGGTGAAAACACTACTATGCGTAAATGCACCCCGGGGAAAAGGGAAGTGGATAAAATAAGAAAAACACTGCAGGTCAGATGGCTCCTCCTAGTTCTGCTTCTGTTTTCGGAATTGCAACGTCCCACACAGAAGCGTAGGAGTCCCCTTGGAAGGTAACTATATACAGGAATGAGACAAGGAGCCGGGCGTTAGGAAATGACATAGAAGGTACAATCATACCAAGATAAAGAAAAGATAACTCTCACCACTCACAAGCTCAATACTGCAGTACTTCAGATTAGTAGCAGAGAGGTAATCTGCAAAGGGATACCTCCAGAAACCCCAATCCTCTCTTTAAGGGGTAAAAACAAGGTAGCACTGGATTAGAGAAGTCAAAGGAGCCAGCACCAACAGAAACACAGCATGCTGTTCCCACACAGCATATGCGGTCGCAAAGGAGAACAAAAATCAGCAAGAGTAAAAAAAAAACAAACGTCTCGGCGGTCGGCCTAGCTTACCGGGGTACTTTGCATGAAAGCGTTCTAACAAGAGAGGGCAGTGTAGGTTGTTGGAGGGTTCCCAGGTTCTGTCCTCCACCCCATACCCCTTCCAGTCCACTAGGTACTGCACTCGGCCTCTGATCATTCGGGAGTCTAATATTTCCCTGACTTCATACTCTTCCTGCCCGTCTATTTCAAGGGGAACGGGTCTAGATGGCAATCTCATATGCACGGGACAAGGTTGGAGCAGTGACACGTGAAACACAGCTTGTATGTGCCAAGAGTGGGGTAAGGATAGACGAACTGCCACAGGGTTGATGATCTCCTCAATTCCGTAAGGGCCGATGTATTTGGGAGCCAATTTGCCTACCCCTTTTAAATGAAGATTTTTTGTGGATAACCATACTTTATCTCCCACCTGATATGCGGGTTCTAGAGCCCTCTTTGTATCAGCGTAACGTTTATGTGTCGTTTGTGATATGGCTAACTGGTGCTTAGCATCAATGAGTACTGCTCTCAAATGGGCATGGTGTTCCTGTATGGTGGGGTGTTTGGACACAACAGGCCAGTCAAACGGGAGCATGTTCGGATGTAAACCGTAGAGACAATAGAAGGGTGAACATCCCAATGTGAAGTGTTCAGTGTTGTTGTATGCGAATTCTGCCATCCAGATTAAGGGATACCAGTCTGAGGTGTTTTGAAGAGTGAAACATCTTAAGTATTGTTCCAGGGTTTGATTGAGCCTTTCTGTTTTTCCATCGGTCTGGGGATGGTAACTGGTGGATAAACGGGCCTCTATGTCCATAGTTTTGCAAAGCTCTCTCCAAAAACGTGAAGTGAACTGTGTTCCACGGTCTGTGATAAGGATTCTCGGTATTCCATGTGCTCTTACCACATGCTGTAGAAAAACCAATGCTAGTTCGGAAGAGGTGGGTAGCCTTTTTAGCAGAATGAAGTGCCCCATTTTTGTCAAATGGTCGATAAGTACCAGGATGGTGGTATATCCTTCACAGGGAGGCATTTCAACGATAAAATCCATAGATACCGTGTGCCACGGGAAAGGAGGTATGGGTATAGGTCGTAGAAGGCCCACTGGCTTAGAATGGCTGGTTTTTCCTTGGGCACAAACGGCGCAGTTTTTTAGGTATTCCTTGTGTCCTTTCGTAGCGTGGGCCACCAAAAGGATCTTTCAAGACTGGCGATGGCTTTGTATTCCCCTAGATGTCCTCCTAACGTAGAGTCATGAGCCCAGGCCAATACCTGTAACTGTAGAGCTGTCTGTGGCACATACAAGGCATGGTAATGGTATAGCAGGTCCCCGATGGCACTCCTATGGTCAGGGTTTTCTTGTATCCATGTGTGGCTGTCTATGGTAGCTAGAGACACCTTAACGTCCTCGAGAAAATCCTGAGATATGATGAAGGCGAGGGTCTTTTCCGGAGAGGCAGAAGCAGGGAGGATAGTAGGAGGTTCCATCGATTCATCCATGAGATGTTCTGTGGGTTCCTCCCGTCGGGTTAGTGCGTCTGCCTTACCGTTCTGTGGTCCGGGTCTGTACTTAATGACAAAATCATAGTCGGAAAAAAACAGGGACCATCGCAGCTGGCGTGGAGTTAAGGCTCTAGCAGTTTTTAGGAACAGGAGGTTCCGATGGTCAGTGTATATTTCGACAGTGTGATGCGCCCCAAGGAGGTAATGTCTCCACTCCTCACACGCTCGTTTAATTGCCAGCAGCTCTTTATCGGAGATAGAATAGTTTACCTCACAGGGGGTAAGTTTCTTCGAATAGAATGCAACCGGATGCAGTTGTCCTGTGTCCGGGTGTCGTTGAGACAACACCCCTCCCAATGCGTACTGCGATGCATCCGTTTCTACCACAAACGGCAAGTAGGGGTCAGGATGACGCAGAATGGGAGCCTGGGTAAATCGTTCCTTCAATGCTTCAAATGCTTGGTCTGCTTCTCTGCTCCACACAAACGGGGCGTTTTTCCGTAGCAGACTGGATATGGGGTGTATTAATTTGGAAAAGTCTTTGATAAAACGTCTGTAATAATTAGCAAACCCCAGAAAGCTCTGTATGGCTTTCACATGATGGGGTGCCTTCCATTGTGTTATTGCTTCCACCTTACCCATATCCATTTGGAAGCCTCGATCGTTGATGACATATCCCAAAAAAGCGACTTCCCCAACATGGAACAGGCATTTTTCAAATTTGGCGAACAATGAGTGCATCCGAAGTCGGTCCAACACTGTTTTCACATGAAGAATATGTTCTTGAAGGTTGGCTGAATAGACAAGAATATCGTCGATGTAGACAATACCAATAGACTCCAGAAGCCCTCGTAGCACTTCATCCATAAAATATTGGAATGCCGCAGGGGCGTTGCACAACCCGAAAGGCATCACCTGGTACTCATAAAGCCCGAATTTGGTTCTGAAGGCCGTTTTCCACTCATCGCCTGTCTTGACTCGTACCAGGTGATAGGCGCCTCGCAGGTCTAGCTTGGTGAAGATTCGTGCACCTTTCAATTGGTCCAGCAACACGGGTATTAGGGGCAAAGGGTATCTGTTTTTCACAGTGACCTTGTTGATCGCTCTGTAGTCGATGCATGTCCTTAGTTCATCACAATCCTTTGAGATAAAAAAAAGTGGAGAAGAAGCTGGGGAGGTTGAGTGTCGGATAAAGCCAGAAGCAAGGTTCTCGTCTAGGTAGGATTTAAGATAGTGTGTCTCTGGTTCTGTGAGGACATACACCCTGCTACAAGGGATGTCGGCTCCCGGAATAAGATCAATACGACAGTCGTAGGGTCTATGGGGTGGTAGCTGAGTTGCTTTTTGTTTGTCAAAGACCGCCTGATAGTCGCCATACACCTCCGGTAGTATGGTAGAGCAGCAGTACCCCACTTCTTCACATCCCGTGGCTAGCAGTTCCGCCTGGGTTCCGGTTGTGTCTTCCTGGATTAGGGACTGTCTGGTACAATGCTCCTTACAAAAGGTGGACGTCAAGGATACAGTACGTTCTGTCCACCGTATAACAGGGTCATGTAGGGTCAACCAGGGCATACCTAAGATAAGGCGGAAGTGGGGAGCATCGATGAGGTCAAATTGTATGTGTTCGTAATGGTCCTTACCAAAACACATGGATAGAGGAACTGTGTGGTATACGACGGGTCCAGAAGTAAGCGACTTCCCATCTACTGCTTTCACGATTTCAGGGGTTTTCTTTCTTTCATACGGAACTCCAATGTTCCAAGCATACTGTTGGTCAATGAAGTTCCCGGTGGCTCCGGAATCCAGCAAAGCGGACACACTTAGAGGATTGTCTGTGGTAACCCATAAAGAGACACTCACGTTCATGTGTGCCACGGAAGGTTGAATGGTGTTGGCTAGGACTGAAGGGATCTTATCTGATCCTGAACCCAAGGCGGAGATCCCGTCCGTGCTTGGGCTCCTCAGTTTTCCATCCCCTGTTGCGCGGTTGCTTGTGCCCTAGACGTAATACCTCGTTCAGGACCTTTTGCCCGGGCTCGGCACTCTCTGATGAAATGCCCGCTTTTCCCACAATATAGACAGAGCTTTTGCTGTCGCCTTTTTTCTCTCTCCTCCATGGTAAGCGGGCCTCGGATTCCACCGATTTGCATAGGTTCAGACCCATCCGACGTCTTGGTGCGTTCTTCGAGGGGTGGTCGTGGTCTGGGAACGAAGAAACGCGGTTCTCCGCGGCTTCTGTCCCCTTTTCTTTCTTGTACTCGATGGTCTAATTGAACAGTGAGTTCAATCAATTCCTCACAGGTTTGAGGCAGTTGTACTACTTGGGAAAGGACATCCTTCAGTTCACTACGTAGCCCTTGATAGAAGAGAGTCGTCCGTTTCTCTTGTGGCCAGTTTGTTTCTACCAGGAGACGGTTGAAGGTAGTGATGTAGGTTAGTAAGTCCTGTGATCCTTGTCGAAGGGTGATCAGTTCCCGGTCCAGAGACATCATGTGGGTTTTTCTATCGAATAGTTTCCGCATCTCTACGCAGAAGTCCTGGAAGTTGTGTAGTACTGGATCATTACGCTCCATCAGTGGAATAGTCCAGCTAGCAGCGTTGCCCCCCATATATGACATCATGAAGGACGTCTTAGATGCGTCGTCTTGAAAGATAGCGTGTTTACAGAGGAAGTGGAGTCTGCTTTGATTGAGGAATGTTTCGAATTTCTTCGGATCCCCGTAGAAGCGTTCAGGAGGGGCCAAAGGAACACCAGGGTTCTGTATTACATGGACAGTGGGAGTGGCTCCTTGGGAAGGAGGATTTGCTGCTGGTGTAGAAAAGAAACTTGTGCCCTGTGCACCTCCCTCTGGGAATGATGCAGGTGGGGGAAGAGTCCACTCTTTAATATGCGAGCCCTTTCCAAAAGTATAGGTTTTGCAGCTTCTTGAGATGCCCGCTACCTCTCTACGTAACGTTCCCATCTCGTTTCTTAACTCTTGGGTTTCCTGACGTGAGGTATGTACTTCCTGCTGGAGAGCCGAAAGGCCCTCCAACAGCGAGGCCAAAACCGCATTAGTATCCATCGCTCAGGCCGACAGTAGTCGTGGGCTTGACAATCTGTCGCGACGTCAGTAGTACCAGATAACATGCAGCCACTAACCTCGGAAGATCGTCAGCAGGAACGATGACAGGCAGAAAGGCCCCCCTACTCCCCTGGGCGCAACCCCACACAGAGTGGTGAAAACACTACTATGCGCAAATGCACCCCGGGGAAAAGGGAAGTGGATAAAATAAGAAAAACACTGCAGGTCAGATGGCTCCTCCTAGTTCTACTTCTGTTTTCGGAATTGCAACGTCCCACACAGAAGCGTAGGAGTCCCCTTGGAAGGTAACTATATACAGGAATGAGACAAGGAGCCGGGGGTTAGGAAATGACATAGAAGGTACAATCATACCAAGATAAAGAAAAGATAACTCTCACCACTCACAAGCTCAATACTGCAGTACTTCAGATTAGTAGCAGAGAGGTAATCTGCAAAGGGATACCTCCAGAAACCCCAGTCCTCTCTTTAAGGGGTAAAAACAAGGTAGCACTGGATTAGAGAAGTCAAAGGAGCCAGCACCAACAGAAACACAGCATGCTGTTCCCACACAGCATATGCGGTCGCAAAGGAGAACAAAAATCAGCAAGAGTAAAAAAAAAAAAACGGGTTCCAAGAAAGCGCTCAACACACACCTAAATACCTGACATAGTTGCGCGCTGAAAAGCGTCTTGGTCCTGTGATACAAAAATGCGCCTCTCCCAGTTAATTCACTGGAAAGACACCGGGGACCCTCGCAGCACGAGGGCAGGCTGAAAACACACACGGAGACTCGGCAATCCAGCGGGGATATACCTTCCGCTTGTCGGATCTCGGGAACACGATGTTACTCGGTGGTGGCAGGCTGAAAACAACACACGAAGGGTCGTCAATCCAGCAGGGAAGTACCTTCCGCTTGCCGAAATACCAGAAGCGTTCAGGAAGTTTGTCAAGCCCCGATCCTGTACAGAGGAGGGGCTTTGTAGTGTCTGTTTGGGCCGCAATGCCGGATTCTACTTCCGGCGCAACGAACGTAAGGCTTCTGGGACTTGTAGTGCCTTATGTTCCGCTCGCCCCCTAGTGGACCCTCATGCATTGCACTTTCATACCCGTTCCTTCTGTTGATGGGAAAGGAAGGGAAAATCATGCCTAATACTCTATGCCCTTGTAGATGGCCCGTGATCGCTACAACGAGGATCCTCTGGAGGTCGGCTCTTGCATATGACATGAATAAAGCCTGTTAAAAACCATTTCTTCATTGGATACCTGCTTCCTCACAAGGATGGATAAGTTATTTTTGGGAAAATGATCACTTTTATTTCCATTTTTCTCCTTGACCTTCCCTGCACATAAAATATGCTCCTCAGAGTCTTAGCCCCAATAACCGATGTCAGATTTCATAGAGCAAAGATAGCAAGTTCTTTCAAGCATCATTTCCAACTTTCCTATCCAGGTCAACCTAGCTTTCTTAACCCAATGATCTCTTTTATAATCTGAACTGCAAACAATTTTGCTCTCAGAGGACAGTATTTATTTGTTCACTCATTCAATGTAATGTAGTTACTGTATTCCCTAATTATACATATTTTGAGAGAAATCACAAATTAATGTTCTTGTTTTACATGGCTGCTGCCTGATAAGAATATCGATCTAGAAATAAAAGATAGAGCTACAGCAATAACAGATAAAAGTCAGTTTTCATACAAAAGACAGGCATGCTTGCAGCTGCCACTAAACAAATTCTTCTTGTTTCAAATTCCTTCAGAAAAGCGCACTAGATTCACAGTTCATATAAATTCTTAACAGGAGTTGTGCTCATCCCTCATTTACCCAAACAGAAAAGTTTTCCAGTGAGGCGAGCATACTTAGGGGCCTATTACGATGGCGGACGGGGGCTCCACTGCGGCTCTGGCGGTGCGGAAAAATGCAATTTACCGCGCGCCGGCAGCGGTCCTCACGCCCGCCATATTAGCATGTCTAGACAGAGCCCATTTCGCGTCCGCTGCGGTGTGACGCCCACCGCCATCAAAGTGCGCCCGCCAGCGCGGCGGTTTGAGCCAATGAGCACTCACCGCCGTGCGGAATGACGTCCCGTTCGCTGAACAAATCACGATGCCGGAAAAAGGGCAGCACACCGCGGCGGAGCAACCGTATAGCCAAAGACGGCGGAGACACCACAGAGGAGCAAGAAAATAGACACCCGGCCCACACCGCGATGGATCCAGCTCTACACGCCTTTCCGGTGCTGTATATGATACACCACCTGCAAGTCATTGACCGGCGTGGACGCCGCCGCAGGTACGTACACACACAACTGTGCATGCAACACAATACACAAGTCAAGGGTTTGAAAACAGTGCATGTCCACATCAGACACCCCTGTGGGGACAGGCACACAGCCATCACTGCATCCAGACATGTCCCACCTGTCACAAAAACACCTCGCCACATCCTGGCTGCCCATGTTCCGCTATCATGAACAAATGTCCCGGTGTCGTCACCGCCGCGGTCAGTGTGCAGGAAAACATGCACACAACGCAGAGGCCAGTGCCAGCGCCAGCCATGGGCACTGTACAAACAACACAAAACCACTACTCAAAACACAACACACTAGCCCTCTCCTTGAAGGGACATATCATGTGCCTGCCATGTGCCACTCCTGCACAACAACAACACAGGTGAATACACACCCTGCCCCACATCCCTAACAACTGCAGAGATAGCCACAGCAGGAGTTGTTGCACAGGAACACATACCACAGAAGGCCAGGCCCCAGCCAACACACACACCAAACAAAACACCACACACATGCCAAGCACACTGAGCCCCAGCACAAAATGTACACACACACACATATTGATGATCAAACAATTCACTGCACACACAGCCTACCAACTTACACAGACACACCCTACCCTGCCTCACAGCCACATACACAGACCACATGCTAGCAGCAATGGAGGACAACATACATGAAAGCTAAAGTGATGTGAGCACAAAGGGAAGGACAAGGACACAACTATCAAGCATGTGTACATCACATGCAAGACAACAGACATCTGAGCACACCCACAGCCCATCAAATCACACATGGCTGCCACAGTGAGTCAACCCAAAACACAAGCACCTCAATTCAACAACTCAGGGAGGCAGCAAGGCCACCCATGTCAAGGCACAGGGATGAGAGGAAGGCCATGAAGTCAAATACTGAACAGACACACATAGGTATGCAATTACCTGACAAGAGCATCTCTGCACCACAACACACAGGCCCCATTCACACACTCCATGATTGAGAAGCACAAGTAGGCTACGTCACACATCCCCCCTCTCACATCAGCAGGAAACAACCCTCCCATGTGCACCAAATCACAATTGCAGGGCACAACAAGTACACATACACGCACACCACTCCAGGGTGACACATGGGTGTAGTTGACAATGCAGGTGCACACACATCAAGAGTCACCACAAAGTCACCCCCTTCACACCACACACTTCTCCACCACCAAAGTGTACACTTTGGAAGTAAGGCATGCGACCAGGATTACTGACCACCACAAGAGTACCGTACACATACACTGCTGGGCACACAGTAAGTAAGCTCACACAGACACCATGACCCGTGCCAACCTGCATGAAAGCCTGTGCATAAACTCCCACCCTGTGCTGACATTGCCTCCAAACATGACATGTCTACACCATAGACAACATGGACAAAGAAGGATGATGACAACAAGAAAATTTTCAAAAACCACCTTCACTGCACCCACAAGTATAAGAGTCAGGAAGAATTGAAGTCCCTGTCACCCCTGCAAAAACATGGAAACGTGAGACAACCCATTGCCAATGTTGAAGTGCCATACTGAGCATGTGACACAGTAAACCATGCACACACAGAAACAGTTTTATTGAGAAATTACACTGACAGAACTGACAACAGGAACAACTGTCTTTATTCACACTTGTGCAGAGATAGACAACAAATGTGGGCAACTGCAGGGCCAGTGGCCACTACAATGTACAGAGTAGTTACATCAGAAGCTGCACAGGCAGGGGGCAAACAGCAGTGCTCAACAAGGCAAGTACAATGTGCAGATGAAGTCCATGAGAAGCTGCACAGGCAAGGGGCAAACAGCAGTGAACAGCAAGGCCAGTGGCCAGTCCAAAGTGCAGGTGAGGTACATGAGAAGCTGCATAGGCAAGGGGCAAACAGCAGTGAACAGCAAGGCCAGTGGCCAGTCCAAAGTGCAGGTGAGGTACATGAGAAGCTGCACAGGCAAGGGGCAAACAGCAGTGAACAGCAAGGCCAGTGGCCAGTCCAAAGTGCAGGTGAGGTACGTGAGAAGCTGCACAGGCATGGGGCAAACAGCAGTGAACAACAAGGCAAGTACAATGTGCAGAGTAGTTACATCAGAAGCTGCACAGGGAATGTGTGCGACTATACCATGCCATGCTCAGCAACAGAGTCATGGGGATAACAATGGGCATCACAGACACCGCTGTGGACAGACAGGTGTGTGAGGGTGACTACCACTCAGATGTGGCTGTCTGTCGGACTTGGAGGTGACTGTGTGTCGCGGTCAGTAGGAGGACTGCCCCGGGGAGTTTGAGTAACATCTGTGGAAGAGACATCTCTGGCTTGGGAAGCTGGAGGGCTGCTTGGACCAGGTGGGGTGGTGGCACGGGGAGGTGGACTGATGCTGTGGTGAGACCCAGTGTGTGCAGGAGATTGTGGAGGGGTGCCTTTCCACTTCTTGGGGATCCTGAAAGGCTTCCCTGTCTGGGGACTAATGTGAACTGGTGTGGACACAACAGGTAACCCCACCACCAAACCTGCTCCTGGTGCTGACTCTGGGCCCCCCTCTGGGGACCTGCTGGATCCAACTGTGCACTTCCCTGGGGCTTGTCTCCGCCCTTCCAAACCCTGTCTACCATGTTTAGCCCCTACAGTGCCCCCTTGTGCCTGCTTCACAGGGCTCGGGATGGGAGTGGAGGTTGTGGGTGGATCAGCCATAGGGCCCTCATCCAGTGTAAGCCTTGCAGGTAACACCTCCTCAGTGGGCAGGGAAACTGTCTTCTTTGCTTTGCGAGCAGTCCTTGGGACAGGAGAGTCCTTGGCGGGGGATGACTCTGAGGCCTGTGACCCTGAGGCCTGTTTCTTGCCCCTCTGGCCCTTGGTGTCGCCTGACGGGCTTTTATCTCTGTGCTCTGGGGTGGTCTTAGTTTTCTTTGGGGATGGTGTCTGCGGCCTGGACCGTTTGGGCTGTTGCTGCTGCTGTGTGCTGCGTGTGCTGTATCTGGACTTTGGGGTCTGTTGAGCATTGTCACTGTCGTCAGAGGTGCACACTGACAGGACGGTGGACAAAGGGACAGGAGCTGCTCCCTGAGAATGTGCCTGTTGCAGGGCTGCCATCACTGTTGAGGACAATGACTGCACAGTCCGGTGTAGCCCACCCACATCCGAATGTATGCCCTCCATGAAAGCTATCACCTGGCCCAACTTTTTATCGTGGTCTAGGAAGGCATTGAGGAGAGCTGTCTGCCCCACACACAGCTGGCGCAATAGCTCTACTGACTCAGCACTGAGGGCTGCAGGGCTGACATGGGCTGGGGCAGCAGTGCCTGGGGTGAAGGACACTCTTCCCTTTCGACTTGTGCGAACACGGGCAGCACCAGTGGAAGTAGATGGGAGGCTGGGCACTGGACGCTGTGTGGCGGAAGAGGAGGCAGGGTCCCCGTTCCCTGTGGCCCCCAACATGGATGCGTCACCGCTGGCGTCAGATGACGTAGAGCTTTGCGTCTCGGGTTGTGATTCCTCCAGCAGACTCCTGTCCCCCTCCTCGGCGCTGGTCACATCTGTGTCACTCTGCTCCGGTGCGGCTGTTGCACTGGATGCCTCACCGCTGGTGTCCGTCCCCTGTCCCTCAACGCACACGGGAGATGCTACATGGGAGAGAGATGTAGTGTTAGTGGAGTGGCACCAACTGAAGTAACATGTGCAAGTAAATCACCGTTCAAGAAGATGTGTTATCCACGTTGCACATCACCCTGACTAAATATACATTGCCACCTCAATTATCAACCCAACAGTGCATGTAAAGAACAAATCCAGCCATAAGTGATCCCGGTGACTCACACAGCACACCATCCTGCCTGTGGCCCACTTCAGACACAGGCACAAAAATCTCTCTGACCACACAGGGTGCTGAGGATGGCAAGGATGAACACCACAACATGGTGTCAATTACGTACATGGATGGAGCAGTAGGGGAGCACACACACACAGACCACAACATAATAGCCCACAATGGCCATTAGCGCATGCCAGCCACCATGTTGCTTGCACGGGCACAAGTACTGTAGCACATTGTCCTCAGAAGTTGTAGCAGCTGAAATCTGCTGTCAGGCATTGCACGCATTGATTGAAACACACTCAGATTAGGCACACTGCCGTCAACATCAATATGAATTCATACAGTACCCCACTGCACAAGGTACCTGAATGCCACAGCTTTGAATGCAATGGCAATGCACATTGCGCAGATCACATCAGTGAGTACAGGTGGGACAAATGCATGTCAGAGGCACCCAGCACAGACACCACTTACAATCCACTGCATCACACTACCCACTTCACATAGCTCAGAGTTTGTCCAATCTGTGGACACATGCAGCCACTCCCTGCCAAAGTCACCCGTCAACAAATACTCACCCCTAGCTTGCTGCTGATGCTCCTTCAATTGTGCATCCAACTCAGGCTGTGTTACGGCCAAGATGTGGGCCATTAGTGGTGTCATGGTGCGTCGGGCCAACCTGCCGCTCCGAGGGAGCAGCCCCAGCGTCATCTCGGCCACGTTCTTGCTCAGCTGGCAGATGTCGTCCCACCTTTTATGACAGTGGCTGCGCCGTCGGTTTGACACACCCAGATCACGCACCTTGGAGGCAATGGCCCTCCACACGGCTTTACGCTGGTGGACTTTCAGCTGCAGGCATGGGAGACAAGAGGGGTAATACATCAGTGACACAGTGTATACTACTAAAATCTCTCAATACAGTGGCACGATACTCACTCATCCCAAATCAACAGATATGTGTAACAGAGCCAAGAATGCATGGCACATGGTACAATGGCATTGGAGAACCACACGTGAATCCATGAAGGTAGGAGGGTGGACACAGTACCTGTACATCCCATTCACATGCAGGATGCCAGCACATCAAGCAATGTGTAGTCTGCCTACATCTACTGTCCGCTGTTAGCTAGAGCAACACATAGATTAGATAGCAACACATGGTTGTTGGTGGACTCACTGTGTCCAACACTGCGCAGCCCCCAATGTCCTCGCCCTGTGAATGGCTCACTGTGTCATGGAGCTCACATACAGTGACATCAACTCTCATACACACACCCTTGTCACAAGGCTTGTCGTGTGCAATCTACAGGGCTAAGATGGCTCTTTGATGAAGATGTGTGAACAAAAGACACATGGAACACACTGTACATGCAGTGATGTGTACTTGTGGGATTGGGCGACGACTGTGCAGGCCAGGTGGGCTGACACTGAGAGGGACATTTGGGACCCACACAGCCATTCACACAAGCAATCACTGGCCTGACTCCTGCATTACCAATTTGCTGCTTCACTGTATGGCTGACAGGACAATACATGTCCCTCAAATCTGGATGGGCATGCAGGGAAACGTGTGAAAGAGGCTACACAGCCCTTCCCCCTGGAGAAAACATGCTAGGCAGTGCATGTCAGAGCCCCACACTCACTGACACATACTGCAGCACCTCCACCTCACGTGTGCCCCCCTGCACTCTCACTCACACTGTTGGAGACTTACCACGACATTAGGGGCACCATAGAGCCTTGGGTACTGTGCAAGCACCCCGTCCACCAGGACCTCCAGCTCCTCGCTGGTGAAGGGACTGGCCCGGATCCTCGACATCACTGTGGACAGGTGGCAGCAGCAGGTGGAGTTCAGGGGTGGCAGGCAGCAGTCCCTGGAGACAGCAGCAGCAGGTGGAGGGTGGAGGGTGGCAGGCAGCAGTCCCTGGAGGCAGCAGCAGCAGGTGGAGGGTGGAGGGTGGCAGGCAGGAGTCCCTGGAGGTGGCAGGCAGCAGTCCCTGGAGGCAGCAGCAGCAGGTGGAGGGTGGCAGGCAGCAGTCCCTGGAGGCAGCAGCAGCAGGTGGAGGGTGGCAGGCAGCAGTCCCTGGTAGTAGTGGAAATGTGGGGCACACTCCCACACATATATAGGCCCCTGGGGCTGTGTCAGTGGTCCCACGCCGCTGCAATATGTGTACCAGGTCTGCTATTTTTAAAATCATCCAATGTCCGCCTCCGTGGTGGCGGTGCACGCCTACCGCGATTTTCAAAGCCATATGAAGCAACCGCTAGTGTGCATCCCATTGGCTGCAAGGGCATGGACCATGGCGGTGACACACCGCAGGGGCCAGGCGCGCGCTACCGCGGTGGTGCATCTTTTGAATGCTTCCAATGACCGGCTACGCGGTTGCGAAACACGCCTACCTCTATTTTCAAAATTGCATCAGGCTACCGCGAGGGTGCTTCCCATTGGCTGCCAGGGCATGGTCCATGGCGGAGACAGTCCGCAGGGGCCAGGCGGTAGGCACCGCCAGATGGGTGCCATACAGTGCCTGCAGTGACCGTGAGCTGGGTTGCGGTGCATGCCAACCGCCATATACACATGTAGATATGGCTGAGACTACCGCGATCGTGTCTGGGGTATTGGCGGTGACAGTCCGCATGCGCCAGGCGGTAGGCACCACCAGATGGGTGCCATACAGTGCCTGTAGTGACCGTGAGCTGGGTAGCGGTGCATGCCAACCGCCACATACACATGTAGATATGGCTGAGACTACCGCGATCGTGTCTGGGGTATTGGTGGTGACAGTCCGCATGCGCCAGGCGGTAGGCACCACCAGATGGGTGCCATACAGTGCCTGTAGTGACCGTGAGCTGGGTAGCGGTGCATGCCAACCGCCATATACACATGTAGATATGGCTGAGACTACCGCGATCGTGTCTGGGGTATTGGCGGTGACAGTCCGCATGCGCCAGGCGGTAGGCACCGCCAGATGGGTGCCATACAGTGCCTGTAGTGACCGTGAGCTGGGTAGCGGTGCATGCCAACCGCCACATACACATGTAGATATGGCTGAGACTACCGCGATCGTGTCTGGGGTATTGGCGGTGACAGTCCGCATGCGCCAGGCGGTAGGCACCGCCAGATGGGTGCCATACAGTGCCTGTAGTGACCGTCCGTGTACTTGCGGAGCAGGTTTGCTGCATGTCGGGTCTGAAGTCCAATCCACGTGAGATTCCACAGGAGCAAAGAAATTAGTTCCCCCCCACCTTTAGACAACAACTCCTGGAGGAGGTATAGTAACTCACTCACAAGACGCTGCTAACCAAAAGTAAGGGGAATAACGCATAGAGTGACCACCACTCTTTCCCCAGAGATGACACCAGGTAGCGTGGTAGTGGGGAGCTGGTCCCACAGAGAAGCTAAACAAAAGAGATAACAAATAAGACTGGTCTTACTCCTCAAGAACTAAACAGTAGTCAAGAACATTAATGCATGTCACTTCCCAACATATGCAGTTCACTTACCAGTGATAGAGTCCCAGGATATTCTGATATTTCTCAGCGTCCTATGAGCGCATAACCCAGGCCCAATCGATGAAAGACCAGGAAGTGCAGGTAAGGGAATACTGAGAAGATGAACGACTAAGGGACGACAAACACAACCACTCACTTCCACAACCACTCAAGGTCACGTTGGGTGATTCAAAAAGAGGGAGAGTCCCCTAGTTTGTTAAGGGGAGTGGGGATTCCAAGAATTACTGACCGGCTCCGTAGGGAAAGGAGCGGATCATCGGCACTCACGCTTTCACGAAAGCGGGAGAGGAAAAGACGGCGTGGCGCGCTGGCCGGCTCCGTAGGGAGAGGAGCGGATCAGCGGCGCACACGCTTTCAAGAAAGCGGGACTGGAAAAGATGGCGTGGCGCGCTGGCCGGCTCCGTAGAGAGAGGAGCGGATCAGCGGCGCACACGCTTTCAAGAAAGCGGGACAGGAAAAGATGGCGTGGCGCGCTGGCCGGCTCCGTAGGGAGAGGAGCGGATCAGAGGCGCACACGCTTTCTCGAAGGTGGGTCGGCAATAGATGGCGTGACGCGCTGGCCGGCTCCGTGGGGAAAAGAGCGGATCAGCGGCACAGACGCTTTCACGAAGGCAGGTCAGCAAAGGAAGGCGTGGCACGCTGGCCGGCTCCGTGGGGAGAGGAGCGGATCAGCGAGACACACGCTCGTCAGGGAAGGAACAGAACTTCTGATGGATAGCAGAAGTAGACAAGGCAACTCGGGATAGAAGAGTTCAAGCCGGATACCAGGAATCAATCCAAAGAGCAGGTACTCAACTCCGAGCTCGAAGGGGGCGTGGTCACTAGTTAGGGATAGTAAGTCAAGCATTGGCAATTGGGTGAGACGGCCTCTTATAGCAGGTAGGGGTCGTCACAAAAGAACTCACACTGTGAACTAACGAGGGAAGTACACATGCATCAAGGTACCGACATTTCTCCTACAAGGGCATCTGCTGCCGAAATCCTAACAGTTCTCCCACCCAAAGGCCTATTCCCGGGGCGGGGTTTTGAAGGATGGAGTGCATGGAATCTGCGAATCAACACAGGGGCATGAATATTTTCAGCAGGCTCCCAGGACCTATCCTCTGGGGCATAGCCTACCCAATCAATGAGGTACTGTATTTTGCCTCTGTGTTTGCGGGAATCTAAAATCATGTTCACTTCATATTCCTCTTCACCCTCTATGATTATTGGGGGAGGAGGCTTCTCAGGGACTAGAGGGGGTATGTATCTTTTGACTAAGGAGCAATGAAATACAGGGTGTATTTGCATGTCGTCTGGCAACTGCAGGTGTACTGTAACAGGTGTTATTACTCTCTTTACCAGATAAGGACCTATGTATCTAGGTTGTAATTTTTTAGAGCCTCTCAATCTCAGATTTCTAGTTGATAACCACACCTTGTCTCCTACTTGATAAGCAGGTTCAGGACGTCTGTGTTTATCAGCCTGTAGTTTCATGGCTTCTTTGGCTCGGTGTAATTCTTTTTTGCGTTGTCCCAGTTGGACAAAAGAACTTTGTGATGATCTTTAAGAGCAGGGATACTCTCTAATTCTGAGGGAAGAGAAATAGGCAGGAATTTAGGGTGTTGTGCTAATGTGAAAAAGAAAGGAGACACACCAGTAGAAGAATGTGTGGAATTGTTATAGGCAAATTCAGCCATAGGGAGAGCTCGGGACCAGTCACTTGTGATTGTGGCTAACAGACAACGTAAATATTGTTCTAAAGTCTGGTTAGTTCTTTCGGTTTGACCATCGGTTTGGGGATGATAAGCGGTGGAGAGTCTGTGATCTATACCCAGTGTCTTACACATGCCTTGCCAAAATTTGGACACAAATTGGGCCCCTCTGTCTGAAATGATTATCGAAGGAAGACCATGTAATCTGATTACATGTTCTAGAAAAATATGCACTAATTCTTTGGATGTGGGTAAGTTTTTTAGAGGGACAAAATGGGCCATCTTGGTTAACATATCTACCACTACAAAGATGGTGTTGTATCCCTGACTTCTCGGGAGATCTGTAATAAAATCCATGCTAATGGAATGCCAGGGGGAAGGGGAACGGCAGTGGTTCTCAATAACCCGGCCGGAGCACAATGTGAGGCTTTTTGTCGAGCACAGGTGGAACACGAATTGACAAAGGCTATAATATCTTTGGCCATTTCTTCCCACCAAAACCATCTCTGACAGATCTTGAGGGTTTTGCTACTCCCTGGATGTCCAGCCAGTGAGCTATTGTGGCACCAGAGCAATAGTTGTTTTTGCAATGCAACAGTTGGTATGTATAATTTGTTTTCGTGATAATACAACTGGTCTCTGATCTGATTCAGGGGATCGTTTTCCCATTCTTCAGAAGGGATGGTACGGTAGTATTCTTTTAGTTTGTCTATAAACCCCAAGGGAGTGACGTCCCCATGGCATTCTACCCCTATAATTTTTTTGTCAGAAAAAAGGGGGATAACATTCAGGAGAGGCAACTTTCTCTGGACCAAGTCGAGAGAGTGCATCTGCCTTGCCATGTTGAGATCCAGGGCGATAAGTGATAACGAAATCATACTCACTAAAGAATGAAACCCATCTCATTTGACGGGGAGTAAGTGCTCGTGCTGACCGAAAATATTGGAGATTTCTATGATCAGAGTAGATGGTAACTATATGTGGGGATCCTAACAAATAGTGTCTCCACTCCTGGAAGGCAAGCTTGATGGCCAATAGTTCACGTTCTCCAATTGTGTAGTTCTGTTCAGCAGGCAATAGGGTTTTAGAATAGTAAGCAACAGGATGCAAGCGTCCTGTGTTAGTATCTCTCTGAGAGAGAACTCCTCCCACCGCATACTGAGAAGCGTCTGCTTCCACGTAATAAGGTTGCGTATTATCAGCATGTTTGATGACAGGAGCGGTAGTGAATCGTTCCTTTAAAATGCAGAAGGCTCGTTCTGCTTCTTGATTCCATTCAAACTGTACTCCTTTCCGCAGAAGTCGAGTAATGGGTGTTAATAATTCAGAAAAGTGATCTATAAATCTGCGGTAAAAATTGGCAAAACCTATAAAAGATTGCACCTCTTTTACTGTACAGGGACTAGACCAGTTAACCAAGGCTTCTATCTTTTTGGGGTCCATATGTACGCCTTCAGGAGATATCACAAATCCTAGAAACTCCACTCTGGTGGTATGGAAGGTGCTCTTGTCAAGTTTGGCGAATAATTGGTTTTCCTTCAGTGTTTTCAAGATTTTTGTAACGTGGATAATATGATCTTGTTCTGTTTGTGAATAAATCAGGATATCGTCGATATAGACGATCACGAAGACATCAAGGTATTCTCTTAGTATTTCGTTAACAAAAAATTGAAATGCCGCTGGAGCATTACAAAGACCAAACGGCATTACGCAGTACTCAAATAACCCAAATTTGGTACGGAATGCTGTTTTCCATTCATCTCCATGTTTAATACGAATGAGATGGTAGGCTCCTCTAAGATCTATTTTGGTAAAGATCTTAGCTCCTCGTACCTGATCCAAAAGAACTGAAATAAGTGGTAGGGGATATTTATTCTTTATGGTGACTTTGTTAAGGGCGCGATAATCCAAACACGCTCGAAGACCCCCTTCTCGCTTTGGAATAAAAAAGATGGGAGAGGACACTGGAGATGTAGAGTGACGTATGAACCCTTTTTCCAGCATTTCTTCGATGTATTTCTGCAAGTATTCAGTTTCAGGTGCAGTTAGGGCATAAATACGACTAACTGGCAAGGTTGCTCCGGGTACTAAATCAATGCGACAATCATAGCTTCTGTGCGGAGGTAAGGCAGAGGCTTTAACTTCGTCAAAGACAGTTAGGTATTCCTCATAGTGCGCCGGAAGGTCAGGAACTGTGGACATTATATGTACCGCACAGCAAAGCGAACTATTCCATTCACTTGCTTCTTGGTAACAGTTTATCATGCAATGATGAGATTTTAGTGTCACTGTTCGAGTCACCCAGTCTATTTGGGGATTGTGAACTTGTAGCCAGGGAACCCCCAGGATAGCGCCGAAATTGGGGGTGTCTATAAGATCAAAGACTATAGATTCTGAATGTCCGTTATTACACACCATTACAATCGGGGAGTCTGATAGGTAATCAATCCAGATGATAACTCAGACCCATCTACCGCTCTCACCGGTTCAGGATGAGGTTTCAATAAGAAAGGGATTCCGACATCTCGGGCCAACTGAATATCAAGAAAATTCCCTGTGGCCCCTGAGTCCAATAATATAGACATGTTCTTTCGACATTGAGGAGATATCACCAAAGTAATGGACAAGGTAAAGTGTCTTGGTACTAGGGGAAGGATTTTCTTTGTGGTAGAGACCGTAGAAAAGACAACACTTGAAGAATTGGTCTCTGCTTTCTTCAAGTCTTCTAGTTTTCCTCCATATAAGTAGGAAGAATACTACTTGCGATTTTCTTAGCAACGGAACGAGGTCTGATTGGACACTCACGAGCATAATGTCCTCCTTTCCCGCAATATAAACAGAGATTGTTCTTTCTCCTCTTGTCTTTTTCTTCAGCAGACAGCGGACTCCTCAGTCCTCCAATCTGCATAGGCTCAGCAACGTCTTTAATGTCTTTCTTTTCAGGTTTTAACATATATTTAGAAAGAGTAAGACGTGATTTTTCCCCTTTCCTTTCATGGAGTCTATGATCCAACTTGACCGTCATATCTATGAAGGCAGAGCAGTCATCAGGAGGATCTACTATTTGAGACAACAAATCTTTAAGTTCATCGTTTAACCCTCGATAAAACAGAGAGGTTCTTTTTTCCTCAGGCCAATGCGTTTCAGCTACCAGCCTATTAAAGTTAGTTATATACGTAAGTAGGTCCTTGGATCCCTGCCTAAGATTGAGAAGAGCATTATCGCTGGCCTGCATAAAGGTATGTTTTGAAAAAAGACTCTTCATCTTATCCTGAAATAGTATAAAGTCATATAATAATGGATCGTTGTTTTCTACCAATGGAACAGCCCAATCTGCAGCATTGCCTGCTAAATAAGATATAACAAAGGCTACTTTAGCAGCGTCGTCTGGAAACGATGCCGCCTTACACAGGAACTGTAGCTGACATTGGTTCATGAAGACGCTAAATCTAGCACTGTCTCCGTTGAACCTCTCTGGCATAGCTAGTGGAACTGGGCTGGGAGTATGAACAGTAAAGTGAACAGGAGGTATGTTGCTATCTACCCTTGTGGAGGAATTGGGACTATGGGACGGAACTGAAAAATGCGCAGGCTGAATGTAACTTTTCCGGGTCTTTGGAAGGGTACCAGGGTTCCTAGGGTCTACTGAATTCTGTGACTTTGATTGTAGTAACTCTGTCTGTAATCTCTGATTTTCAGACCTTAACCTCCCTACCTCCGATTGCAATTCAACTAGAACTGCCGCAAGTTCCTCTACTGAGGGACCTAATAAAGATGAGTGGAGAGAGGGATCTAGAGGGGCGCGCTAGCCCCGTCAGTATTCATCTTTGCTCAGGTGGAAATAACTCTTGGGCTTGACTTTCTGTCGGGTCTGAAGTCCAATCCACGTGAGATTCCACAGGAGCAAAGAAATTAGTTCCCCCCCACCTTTAGACAACAACTCCTGGAGGAGGTATAGTAACTCACTCACAAGACGCTGCTAACCAAAAGTAAGGGGAATAACGCATAGAGTGACCACCACTCTTTCCCCAGAGATGACACCAGGTAGCGTGGTAGTGGGGAGCTGGTCCCACAGAGAAGCTAAACAAAAGAGATAACAAATAAGACTGGTCTTACTCCTCAAGAACTAAACAGTAGTCAAGAACATTAATGCATGTCACTTCCCAACATATGCAGTTCACTTACCAGTGATAGAGTCCCAGGATATTCTGATATTTCTCAGCGTCCTATGAGCGCATAACCCAGGCCCAATCGATGAAAGACCAGGAAGTGCAGGTAAGGGAATACTGAGAAGATGAACGACTAAGGGACGACAAACACAACCACTCACTTCCACAACCACTCAAGGTCACGTTGGGTGATTCAAAAAGAGGGAGAGTCCCCTAGTTTGTTAAGGGGAGTGGGGATTCCAAGAATTACTGACCGGCTCCGTAGGGAAAGGAGCGGATCATCGGCACTCACGCTTTCACGAAAGCGGGAGAGGAAAAGACGGCGTGGCGCGCTGGCCGGCTCCGTAGGGAGAGGAGCGGATCAGCGGCGCACACGCTTTCAAGAAAGCGGGACTGGAAAAGATGGCGTGGCGCGCTGGCCGGCTCCGTAGAGAGAGGAGCGGATCAGCGGCGCACACGCTTTCAAGAAAGCGGGACAGGAAAGATGGCGTGGCGCGCTGGCCGGCTCCGTAGGGAGAGGAGCGGATCAGAGGCGCACACGCTTCTCGAAGGTGGGTCGGCAATAGATGGCGTGACGCGCTGGCCGGCTCCGTGGGGAAAAGAGCGGATCAGCGGCACAGACGCTTTCACGAAGGCAGGTCAGCAAAGGAAGGCGTGGCACGCTGGCCGGCTCCGTGGGGAGAGGAGCGGATCAGCGAGACACACGCTCGTCAGGGAAGGAACAGAACTTCTGATGGATAGCAGAAGTAGACAAGGCAACTCGGGATAGAAGAGTTCAAGCCGGATACCAGGAATCAATCCAAAGAGCAGGTACTCAACTCCGAGCTCGAAGGGGGCGTGGTCACTAGTTAGGGATAGTAAGTCAAGCATTGGCAATTGGGTGAGACGGCCTCTTATAGCAGGTAGGGGTCGTCACAAAAGAACTCACACTGTGAACTAACGAGGGAAGTACACATGCATCAAGGTACCGACATTTCTCCTACAAGGGCATCTGCTGCCGAAATCCTAACACTGCACATATGGAGTCATCCATCTCTATCCATAGCCCAACATGAACAGTGCCCAGTGTCTCCAACATTGAAGGACCCTCATGAGGCCAACATTACGAATGGGACATTTAACTCCATGTCACCTACACATGCCATATGTGTGTATGTGATAAATTGCATTGACACATACACACGCACATGTCACATGTGATGTGTAAGGGCATGAAGACTGTACAGTTTTTGTGTTGCATAGCATATGTAGCTAATGGTCAATGTGTGTAGGTGCAATGTAACGCACAATGCTGTCTCATTGTGTGAACTAGGGGCATCATTGACTGTCACATTGTCTACTGCACATGCATGCACGTGTTCACCACGCTCAGCCTGTGGTCAGTGTGTACTTGATGTGTGCCATGTGCAACCTGTGTTGGGAGGGGTATCATGGACAGCAGCACGGTGTGCTAGGGTACTATTGTAGTTTGACACATATGCTGGGGGTAATACTCACAGGTGTGCGCACACATGTGGTGCCATATCCCACTGTGCATGCCAATGAGCAGGAGGTGTGCACAGATCATTGCTGCGGGTAAGGGGACAAGTGTACGAGTAGTGTGCCTGATGTGTACCGACTTGTGCAGTGCTCTGTTGGTTGATGGTGCAGTCTGTAACATTTGGCAATGTGTCTGTAGAAATGTGAAATGTCCTGTACATCTCATGGTGTGTTTCATTGACATATGTGCACTTTCATCTGACCTAGGAGGAGGCCCAATATCCATCGTCCATTCACAGTGCTGGCTGACATGGAGAATAAAGAGATCATCCGCAAATTCAGACTGGATAGAGTTTCCCTACAAAACCTATGTGCCATGTTGGAGCCCCACCTGCAGCCACGTCGCACATATCCAACAGCTTTCACTGCGACTTCAAAGGTGATGGCGTGCCTGCATTTCTTTGTGACAGGCTCATTCCAGCACACGGTAGCAAGCGCAGGTGGGATGTCACAACCGATGTTCAGCATGGTGCTGAGGGATGTACTGTCAGCTATGATGAACTACAAGGACAGATACATTCAATTCCCCAGGGGGCCAGAGTTGGTGGCTGTGAA
Organism: Calotriton arnoldi; assembly: GCA_963921515.1. NCBI lineage: Eukaryota > Metazoa > Chordata > Amphibia > Caudata > Salamandridae > Calotriton > Calotriton arnoldi. Next base: position 645,887 of record CAWUFW010008406.1, read on the forward strand.
AGAAGATTTTTATGCCCTTGGACACATCCCCCATGTTGTTGGTGCCATTGATTGCACACATGTTGGGCTTGTGCCACCACAGGCACGTGAGCAAGTTTACAGAAATCGGAAGCATTACCACTCAGTAAATGTTCAAGTGGTGTGCCGGGAGGACATGATCATCTCCCACGTGTGTGCCAGGTATCCCGGATCAGCCCATGATTCGCACATCATGCGCAGCAGCATCGTCCCGCAGCTGATGACCAATCTGCTTCCTGAGCGTGCATGGCTTGTGGGTGAGTATGCATAGTGGAGTAGCGTGGGTGTGTGACATGCTGTCCTGTGGCATTGTGGAACATCAAGGTTAATCTGTGTTTCTCACACCCAGGTGACTCTGCATATCTTAACCGTCCGTGGTTGCTGAGCCCACTGCGGAATCCTGTGACAGCAGCTGATGTGCGATATAATGATGCCCATGGGAGGACACAGCGTGTAATAGAGCGTACATTTGGTCTCCTAAAGTCACGATTTCGCTGCCTGGACCGTACCGGAGGTGCCCTGATGTACTCGCCAAGGAAGGTGTGTCAGATAGTCGTGGCATGCTACATGCTCCACAACCTGGCCATTTGCAAGGCAATACCCCTGATTGTGGATGATGATGAGCAGCCAAGGCCCCTGCCTGCAAACCAACCCGGGTCCAGTGACGAGGACAGTGGAGAGGAGGAAGGTGTCGACATGCGTCAACAGCTCATCAACCGCTACTTCACTTGAAGGTGAGTGACGATGTAGGAGGGACACATGGTCTGATGGTGTTGCAGTGCTGTGAGGGTGTATGTGAGCTTGGTGACTGCAGCCTTGTGTTCACTAATTGCTGGTTGGCAATGTTTGTGGGATAGGGTAGTTTGACACAGATACAGGATGTCTCCATGGCGACTGTTGCTCTGTGTAATGTGTGAAGATTGGAGTACCTTGTTGACAAGTGTTGTGTGATGTGTGTGATGCCACACCAAAACAAGTGACTCTTGTTCTAATGTCTTTTCCTAGGTCCCTTCAGCCTCTCCTTGCCTACCTACATTCCATTTCCCTGGGACATTTACATTACGGTGAAGGTTGCACATCCTGTATTAAAGACGGAGCAGACACAACAACATGTGTGTAAGGTGTATTTATTTACAATTGTGACATGTGAGGGTCGAGAAAATGTACATGGGGGGGAATTTGAAGAAATGAGTTGACGGTCATGGTAGATGAGATAATTGAGTAGTCACCACAGTGATGTGGAGACCCAGTCCAACAGACAGATGCCATTCACATGGCAGTGTGGGGAAGGATAGTCCAAAAGGTGAATGCAGTGGTGCAGTGGTCTGCCATCATGGCTGGCTCCGGGACTTGCCTTTGGCAGGTGCTTTGGCACGTGATGCCTCCTGGCCTTTCCTTGGACGGCCCCTTTTGCGCTTGACTGGAGGGGCCTGTGCTGCAGGGGCAGTGGTGTCTGAGGACTCACCCCCCTCTGTGGATGCAGGGGAGGATGACGAACTGTCATCCTGCTGGCCATCAGGGGGAGGCGGAGATGTTGAATGTTGCGCTGGCCTGTCCCTCAGAATCGCCACTTGCTGCCCAAAGAGGTCCACAATTTGTCCCATGCGGGTGTCCATGGACCTCATCAGCAGGAGGAGCTCCCGAGAATCTTCCTCAGACCGGCCCATTCGTCCCTGGGCCTGTTCGTATGCCCCAAGGACTCTGTTGATGTGGGACAGGGCTTCCGTCCCAGGCTCAGTTCTCCTCTGCATGACCCTGCCCTTCCCGCCTACACTGCTGCCACGGGCCTGTTGGCTCCCCACATTGCTCCGCTGCATCCTCTCCCTGGCCTCCTCAGTAGATGTCGTGGGGTACTCATCACCTGGGGCAGGGAGGGTGCTGCGGGCAGCTGTGGTGGTGGTAGTGGTTGCTACACATGCCGTGACAACAGCTGTTTGGGGAAGGTCATGGGTTGCAGCAGATGTGGTTGTGGGGACCATGGGTGCCTGGGCCTGGTTGCGGCCTGCCACAACAGATGTGCTGGCTTGGGGCTCCTCATCCAAGGAATCCAGGGAGTCTTCATCCAGTAGTCTCTGTTCCGGGGTGGGGGACTGGCTCTGCAGGTTGGTGGTGTCGTCCTCTGCAGTGAGTTCTTGGTCACCTGTGGGTCAGATGAGAAATGGTCATTGTGTTGCAACCAGCAAAGCTTCTGTTCGCACTGGTACATCAACTGTTTGTACATCCAGCAGTTGTTCACTCATCTAATTTGCAGTTACCGACATCCAGTGATGCATTACAAGCTGTTGAGGTACATGCATTACTCGTCCATATTCTGAGTTGGCAAGACATGACATGCACAATTTACATTTTTTACATTGACAGGTTCGTGTTGGCATCTAGTGAGTGTTTAATCATATGTGATCCAGTTACGGATGTATGTCACTTGTTGTGCCCTTGCAGCCGTTTTCTCTGCACATTGGGGGAACATTGTAGTTGCAGCCATACCTTTGGCATGTGGTGTACATATCTGTATTTGCACTTCCAGCCATGCTTTCTTTGCTTTCATTTGGTCCTTGCTGGTCTGGACCCCTGCCATTTTCAGATGGCATGCAGTGGTGTGCAGGGTTGTGCACTGAGTTACATCTACATGTGGATCTGAATGTCACACTTTGGTTGCTGTCATGGTTTCATTTGCTAAGGTGTGTGCACACTATAGTGGCCAATGCTATCTGGGTGTGCAGTTGTGCAATGTGAGGCCTGGTGTCCTATGCCACCATGCTTGTCGTGAGGCATATCTGGCTGCATGTAGTGGCTGGTGATATGTTCTGTTTGCTGTTTTTGGCTTGTATTGGTAAGACCTCTCTGTGTGTGTGTGTGAGGAAGGCTTCCATCTTGGTCCAGTGTGGGACAAGTCAGCATGATATGTCTACCTACCAGTGATTTGGAAGTGGACATTGCACTGACTGACACATGCATCTTAGTGCGAGGGTGTTATCAGTCTTGGGATCTGGAGCTCATGTTGGCTTGTGTGAGTTGTGCAAGCTTCCCACCCCCACACACCCTGACCTGTGAGATGCGGTTAGCTACCTGTTAGTTGAGTGTGTGGCATACAATGCCTGCCACATGATTCTGATTGGGGGTGAAGTGGCCCATCCTACTCAGGGGTGGGACAGCATGCATAGTGGGATTTGTGGGACAATTTGCCAACCCCACAACACCGTCTCCGTGTGAAGATGGCTACCTACCGGTTGAGGTGAAGGTGAGCAATGACATGGCTATGTGACTTAAGAGTCATTCTTGGGAGGAACGTGCCTGTGGTGAGGAGAAGGTGTGTGTGGGTTTCAGTACCCAAACTTTTCACATCACATTAGGGCATGGGGTGTGGCCCCACCATCACTGTTGTCCCAAGTATCTGGGTGTGGGGTTCACTCCCCCAAGATTTGCAGGCAAAATAGGGCATGGGGTATAGCCCCCATCACTGTTGTCCCAACTATCTGGGTGTGGGGTTTACTCCCCAAAGATTTGCAGGCAAAATAGGGCATGGGGTATAGCCCCCATCACTGCTGTCCCAACTATCTGGGTGTGGGGTTCACTCCCCCAACATTTGAAGGCACAATAGGGCATGGGGTATAGGCTCCTATCACTGTGGTGACATACAGCAGGTTGAACATCTCACCCAGCAAACATTTCCACACAAGCATGGTTTCATGGTATTTCTTGACCTGTGAACATGAGCAAAGTACTGGTGATGCAGTTGTTCCGGGGCATCCATACACTTACATGTTGTCATCAACAGTGGTGTGTGTGTAAGATACAGTCAGCCATGTGCAGACAATGTGTGCTTTTGGGGCCAGACTATACCAGCACTGTTCAGACAGACAGTGTGAGATGTGACCATTGTCAATGCATACACACATTGCTGGTCCCAAGCAGACACATTTGTGCATTTTAGTCAGACAAAGTACTCTTGTTATGCAATTCAGTGCAGCACTGTGGCTGCTGGGTCTGTGGCAAGACAGTTGGGATGTGCATAGTTTAGCAGTGTGAGTCCCAGGTCCAGTGGAGTTTTTGGGTAATCTGCACTTCCACTGTTTACATTGCAACATTGTGGTATGACATGGGTGATTAGCACATTGACAACCAACCTGCCAGACACTGCTGCAGGGAAGCATGATCGGTGTTAGTGTTGCAGTGTGTGATGCCTCGCACAGTAGACACAATGTGGGTAAGTTTTGCACTGAGACTTGTGCATGCTGAGTACAATACGACTGTTTAGCATGATTTGTGTAAGTGACTGTGGACAAAGTGGTATGGTGTGATGTGCGGGGGAACAAACGTCACATGCATATGAGTGGGACAAGTGCTCCATCATGCTGAACTGTTGAAGAAGTGGGCCTGTTGTGGGTTGTACTGCAGTGTCACCAATTACACACACCACTCCCTGTTGAAATGGTTACCTACCAGTAAGTTTGATGAGTCACATTCAATATCTGCCACATGATTGTGGTTGTGGGGAGTGTTCCATCTTGCGCAGCTGTAGGACAAGAGGGCTTGGTGGGATTTATAGTGCAGACTTCCAAACCACCCACACACCTCCCTGTGAGGATGGCTACCTACCTGTTAGGTTAAGGTGAGCAATGCAATGGCTGCCACATGGGGGGGGGGTCAGGGCTCCATCTTGCGCAGCTGTAGGACAAGGGGGCTTGGTGGGAGTTGTAGTGCTGGCAGCATGTACACATGTACCCATGGTGATGTTTGTAGCTACCTTGGAGGTGAACCTGAGGGACTGTTGGATTAATGTGTGAGAGATGTGTTGGTGAGAGTGTGGTGCACATGACTGCATTTGTACCTAGGAGGTATAGCTTAGTAGTGGTGTAAGACAGTACATATCAGTGTGACGTTAGGCATTTGTTTGTACTTACCAGCCTCCACTCCCCCGGGTATTCCTGTGAGACTCTCTGGATGCAGTATGCAAGCACCTTCTCCTCCCATTCAGTGAATGTTTTGGGTGGAACGGGAGGGCCACTGCCTGTCCTGTGAGCCAGCTCATGGTTCTTGGCTCTCTTCTTCTTGACCACTGCCTTCAGATCATGCCAGCGCTTCACAATTTCATTTCTATTGCGTGGCACGGTCCCTACTGCATTTACCTTATCTACTATCCTTCTCCACATTAGCGTTCTTGTGGCTACTGGTGTCTGTTGGACCAGGTTACCAAACAATTGGGGTTCTACCCTGATTATCTCATCTACCAGTAGACTCAACTCACTGTCAGTGAATTTGGGCATTTTCTGTGGTGACATGGTGTGTGATGTGCCAAGGTGTTTGAGGTGCAAGTGTTGAAGTGGTGGTGGTGGTGGTGATGTGTATGGTGTGTGATGTGCAAAGGGGTTAGAGGTGCAGGTGTAGAAGTGGTGGTGGTGGTGGTGATGTGTGTGTGTGTTGTGCAGATTTGCCTCTCCTGTCAGCTGTGGTGTATGTCCCTTCAGTTCTGGAGTTTTGCAAAGGATTGTGGTCTGGTAGGGGGCTGGATTTATACTGGGCTATGTGGGTGTGTCAGGATGGAGTATTGGTTGCAGGTGTGGTGTGTGTGTCGTCTTGGGATTTGTAGTTTTTGAGTTTACCATGGGGGTGTGTCTTTGGGCTGTGTTAGGTGTTTTTGGGTGCATGACTTGTTTGCTTGATGCACTTTGTGGGCATGTTGTGTGTATTTTTTCCGACCGCCATTTTTTTCACGGAGCATACGCAGCGGTGGCTATGCTACGGCGCTTCCGCGGGCTCTCTCATTCCTCACTATTGTCGACCGCGGCGGTCGTAAACAGCGCTCTGCACCGCAGTCATGTCGGGGATATCATAATTTCCATGGTGTTGTCTCCGCTGTGGTTGCGGTGGTTTGGGCTGTTTCCGCAGCGAATCCGAACGCCGCGGATGGGTTTCGGGCTTCTCCGCACGCGAGGGGCGGTTTCTCGGGTCTCCTTTCCGCCGCGGTTGGATTTTTACCGCCGAGGATCCTAATCTAGCCGTCGGTTTTCCCGCGGTAGCGGCGGGCGGTGAGTTTCCGCTACCATGGCGGTCGGGTTACTTTTCCGACCGCCATCGTAATGACCCCCTAAATTTCTTTCTTGTCGTCTACTTACTATTACATAGTCAGCATAATTCTGGTTTTGAGAGTTGAGTTAATATCTTAGAAATTGACCAGCACGTATTTATGAGAATTTTTGGGACATTCAAGATGAGAAGTGAATATTTGCAGGCCAAATTTACCTCCTGAATGCTTTTGTGACTCTCACCAAGAGATTCAGGAGAACTCAATTTTAGCTGCCGTTTTAACATGATAAAGAGTTGTTTCTCAATGCAGTCCACCGCGTCAGTATTGCCTTTTAATTGTATAACACTGCTGATGGAAGCTGGTTATTGCAGCACTTGTACACTGCATCATTTTTAAACTTCTGTTTCTCCAAACCGCTGTAATCAAAGTAGTACAATTAATGTCTTCTGCTCTGTGAAGTGTATGAAGGGAAAATACAGTCTTCCTTCTATGTTACAAAAGAAGAGAGACTGTCATCTGCTATCTAAATGCAGATCTTCCCATTATTTAAAAACATTAGATGCAAGCTTGCATGATCTGCCTCACTCATTTCTCCTCCTGGAGACATCCATGAACAGCTACCTGCTGATTTTTCTAAGCTTTATAGAAAATATAAAATCATAAAATGTGCCTCATTTTACAAGCGCTGAGTCTGATTATTAAATCTATTTTAGTTTCTTGAAGCCGGTGATTGGTTTGACCATTTTCAAATTTTTGCAGAAAAAATCCATATTTGTCAGCTGACTATCATGAAGGGTCTTATACTCATTTCTTGGAAAGGGTATGAAAGTGCTATACAAACTACAACTCAATAGAATGTCACCCTATTCCTAGTAAACATTCTTTTTTCTCTGACTGCCAAAATAATCATCTCGGTCAGTGAATTGAAGGAACACTTAAAGCTGTATTACAGAGTCAGAGGACCCTCATCATAAAATTGAGATTGAGCTCCATGAAGCACACAGCACAGATCTGTTAGAACTAAACAGTAAACATGGGGTCCGCACTAAAGTGTAAAGTTAAATCTCCACAAAAAGGCAACAATTGTGCAAAATTTGAATCCGCAAATTTAAAACAAACCATTTTATATGGGTCAATGACCAATAAAGAACTTAGGGGCCGATCACGATGGCGGGCGGATCGCCCCCGCCGGGCCGGCGGGGGCGATCCGCCCGCCATCCCGACAGCAAAGACCCCCGCCATATCATGATGGCTGGGGGGGTCCGTGGCGGACGGAAAGACCGTCCGCCGCTTTTCCGCCGGTCGACTCGTCGACCGGCGGAAAACGTGCTGAATATGGTGGCGGTGTCTGGAAGACACCGCCATCCATATTACGATGCAGGCTGCGAGCAGCTTCTCCATGGCTGCATTGCCGCCATGGAAAGGCTGGCGGTTCCTGCTGTTGGGGGCCCGTTGCGGGCCCCCAGGGTGTTGGGGGGGATGGGGGTGCACATGGGGGTACCTATGGTACCCCCCTGCATTTGCATGTACAATGTGGCAGGCACTGCGCGGTGCCTGTCACGTTGTGCATGTAAATGCACAACATGTATTTTTACATTGCGGCGGGTGCTGCTTGCAGCACCACCCGCCGCAATGTTAAAATACGGGATGCGCCCGCCAGTGTGGCGGGCGCATCCTAATGTGTATTGCGGGACCGCCGCACCTATGGCGGGCGGTCCCTTTTGCAAATGCGATGGCGGGCGGACTTTGTCCGCCCGCCATCGTAATCGACCCCTAAATGCAGTGCATTTCCCCCCTTCTGCCAAAACGTCGGGAACAACCATTCATCGATTTAATTGCTTTGGTACAAAGTCAGATTTTGATTAGGCACTTAGCCAAACAGTAGAGTTATTCAACTGTATTTCGAGGTCTGAAACATATCAATAGGAATGACCTAATTGTTTTAACAGTGCGTAGAGGAAGGCACCATGCAGGGATTAATTCTAATTGTTCAAAATAATTAGGCGAGGACACAATTCTCCGATTGACTCCTTGTTCTTTATCGTATGATCTGGCCACCACGCGTTTCGCGATAAGAGTGCTTCTTCAGGGCCCCCTGTGTTCACATGAAAATTGCATAATGATTCAGTTGCATAAGTTTAATTGATTCTGTCTTTTAATCGCCCTTCTTAAAATCATAGCAGTTTACTTAATATTACGACGCAGTAACAAGCATAGTGCCTTTTTAGTAGTTAATACATGCATGCAGGGATTGATTCTACATAAGAACATTTATTGACAAAGAGGGAGTGAACACAAGTTTTGAGGTTGAGAATATTTAGGGATTCAGTAACAATGTGATGGTATCCTTCTTGATATGATCATAGCAAAGTTAAACTTTAAGAATAAAACTTTTTTTTAATAAAGTAAACTTTGAAGAAAATAATGGCGCAGTCACGTTGATCTTGGGAACCATTTTCTAATAGGATATCGAAGGGAAGTGTACTTAATATGACTTTAAAATGGCAGCACTTCTATACAATAATTATGAATATACAAACTGGAAAAATCGCTTTGGGATCAGGACAGTTGGTCTAACAGTAAATTAATGCCAAGAAAAGTGCATTTAACCTACCACATGGATAGGAAGTCGTTAGTGCAGTGCCACGAGCGAGCTGAGATACTTAATTAGAGAAAAATACGCAAATACACATCATTTTCATTCCAATGGGATATTTAGGCATATGAATTACAAAAATGGAGAATGACAGTATTTGACTAGACGTTACAGTCGTTCATCAGTTTTGTCTTCTGTACATGGAGATAAAATGCAATTTCAGATAGTTGAGAAGTCTGTAAGGACACAGCTTGGATATTTAACAAAAAAAAGCGCTTGAGGCAGCTCGTTCAAGAGATGTGATACAGCTCAGTGCATCTTTGCCAATATGACCGTACCTCATTTTTGGAGAATGAGGAAAGTGTGCATGTCCTGTTCAGTGGCATTGGAAGAGTGCCCTGTGTCCTAGTTCATGGTGTATTCCCCCAGGTTTAATTATTTAAAGACAGCCATAATTGGGGTCTGTGGGCCCCTCATACCCATTGTCGCATTGTCACCGCACCCGCTGCACTAATGAGAACTACTCCCTTAGTCCTGTTATGTGTGTGTGAGGGCCACCCTGCTTTTTATGATTGGAGTTTTCACATGTCATATTAGTGTCAACATTCCTACTAGCCTGCAGTTATCTTACTCTATCAGATGGGTGTATATATCTGCAGTATTGCAACCAAGGTGAAAACTAGTCTAAATTTTGATGGTGAGTGAAGGTGACGTGCAAACCTGCCCACTTTGTTGTGGTTCAGATAAATAGTAGACACTTCACATTGGCTTGATCAATAGTAGACTGGTGATCTATGGGTCAAAAGATTTCAGACTGCTTAGGAAGCGTGTCAAAGGGCTACAAGAAATAATGGCAAATGTCTGTGTGGTCAAAGCATAAACAGATGAAAACCAACATTGTGGCTGAAATTTATAAAGTAGAAAACAAACACTAAAATAAAGAGGTGGACACAAACCCTCACTGTGATAAATTGTGTTGTTGGTAAAGGGGGAGGGATCCCTCTTCAAGCAACAGCCACAATCTTTATCAGAGTGAACCACAAAAAGTCACTAAATTAATCTATGCTTAACCGTCTGGTTGCTTGGCACAAAAGCAGCCAGGCTTAACTTAGTGTAAAGTATTTATGCAGCACTCAAACAGTAGTAAAGTGGAAACACCATAGGCGGCTCCTCCGCTAAGGTGGAGGAGCTTCGCCCCACTGCTCTCAGAGCAGTGGAAAACTTATTATCATTTTAGTTTTTGTAGGTATGGGGTGGGCATGGGCGAGCAGGGCTGATGGCACAGGGAGGAGTGCTTTGTGCACAATAAGTGCGCATGGCAGTTTGGCCGGACGTCTTGGGCCGGCCAAACAGTCATGCACACTTTGCATGTTCTCCATCGGGCTGTAATACACAGCCTGGGTGGAGAACATGCACGGGCTCCCTGTCCCGTCTAAGCACGAACCACGGCGCTCAGACCAATCACAACACTGCTAACAGCAATGTTGTGATTGGCTATGGGGAGCCTGTGTGCCTCCTGCTTCTTCCGGACTCGGAGTCAGGAAGAGAAAAGAAGCGGAGAGACGACGAGGAGAGACGGCGGAAAAGGTACGTTTTTTTTGTAATTTTCAAATCACCCCTGCCTCGCCCTGCCACCCCCGTTCCCTACCAGCCGCTACTGGGAAACACAACACTAGAAAAAGCCCACACCAGTTTAGAAAAACAGAACAAAGTTTAATAAAATATTTGTCATCAAAACGACAAAAATCCAATCATTTGAACCGAGATATGCACTTTTAAAGATTGCAGGTAAGTATAGTGCTTAAAAGCACAAAAGCACCACATGCAACTATCTGGTTGTGCTAGACCGGGTGAAAGTCATACGTTCAGGCCAAACCTGATGGTGCACATGCTGGGATACAGGGACCAGTTTAGTCCAGCTGAAAAAGTTACCTTCTAAAGTCAAGCTCGAAGAGTCCAGTTCACAGTGGAGGAATCCACGAGGAACAGGAAGAGCGTTGCGGACGGCCGTCCCTGTACTGCGAAGATCCTGTCAGGCCTTATGAATGGTCTTTGCTGGAGATTTGTATTGGGGGGTCACCGCAAGCTGTTGATGCTGTAGCATGAACTGCAGATCTCGTGTCAGCAGTCGTCCCTGGTGGTCCTTGTAGAGTGAAGAGTTGAGTTCACTGGAGCTTCACGTTGGCGGTTGGCGTGGGCGGCAAGATCTTGGCCCAAATGGGCCCATTCATGTTCAAGAAGAGCCCAAAACTTGAGGATTTCTCCTCTTCTTCAAGGAGGAGCTCAACTGATGCCACACCAAGGGTCCAGGAATTGTGAAGCACCTCTTGGAGGATCAAGAAGTCACTCCAGCAGAGGCCAGCAGAGCTCAGGCAAGTCCAGTGCGGGAGGTCAGCTGGGTAGATGCATGGAGACCTCTGGCGCTTGTTATGTCTCTGCAGCTCAGAACAGGAGGTCAGTCAGCTGACCCTTGGAGTCACTAAAACCTGGGATGAAGGGTACAGGTCCAGTCTTCCTTTTCAGGAAGTAGGGCAGGCCTCAAGCAGTCCTTCTTCTGTAGTATCCACTGGTGTAGAAGTGTACAGAAGAGTGGGCCTGAGAGTTCCCTTCTATACCAGGTGCCCACTTCGAAGTGGAAGAAACTTAGGGAGTCTTTCCCCTACAGAAGTGTCTGGAATTTCCTGCCTCCCTGCCCTGGTCCCAGTCGGTCTGCTGGCATAATCCTTTGTGTGTGACCTGAGGCAGTGTCTATAAAGTGCAAGGTAACAGCTCCGCCCCTCATCAAGTCAGGGTTGCCCATCCTGTCAACGTTAAGACCTTTTATTGTGTGGCTTTCTGGGAGGAATACACAAAGGTCAACTGCCAATTACACCTAGTCATGTGACCCAGAAAGCAGGCTGCGACACCAAATGGTTAGGACATAAAAATGACAACTTTCTAAAAGTGGCAATTTCATAAATGTGACTTAAAATCTGACTTTACTATTAAAGAGGGTTTAAAATTACAATTCCTCAGACACCAAACATGACATTAATAACTGCTCCTATATAAAAGTTATCACTTTTTAAATGCAATAGGGTAACACAGTTTATATATAGGCCTTGCAGTAGTCAAAATGAATTTGTGAGAGGTTTTCACTACCAGGACATGTAAAACTAAAAAGTACGTGACCAACTTTTTAAATACAATACGCCCTGCCCTATTGCCTGTTTAGGGTCTATCCTAGGAGTGACTTATATGAATTAAAAAGTAAGGTTTAAGCCTGGCAAAAGGTTTATTTTGCCAGGTAAAAATGGCCATTTAAAACTGCCAATGAAGGCTGCAGTGGCAGACCTGAGACATGTTTCAAAGGGCAACTTAAGTGGGTGGCACAATAAGTGCTGCAGGTTCACTAGTAGCGTTTAATTTACAGGCGCTGGGTACCTGTAGTAACACTATACTAGGGACTTACACGTAAATTAAATAGGCTAATTGGGTGTAAGCCAATTGTACAATGTTTAAAGGGGAGAGCACAAGCACATTAGCACTGGTTACTGTTGGTAAAGTGCACAAAAAGCCAGCAAAAACAGGTTCAGAAACTGGAGGGGTGAAGGCAAAAGGTTTGGGGGTGACCCTGCAGAAAGGGCCAGGTCCATCACTCACCGAACAAATTCTGTGACTCCCCACCAGCAGTCCATGATTAGCATTTGTAAATGCATATATTATTATTTCCAAGACGCATAATGTGTCCAATGCAGAAAGACAAGTTATACATTCACACTCTTATACATACATTTATTTAAAGATGTAAAATGACAAATGTGGGGAATTCACAAACATTCCCAATAATTAATCCGGAAAGCAGTGCCATTTGCTCAGTTTTACTCGGATTATCTTGTAATTTTGGTGGAGTTATACACAAGCTATAATTCAGCATTTCTGGTTTTGCCTTAATCTTTCCAAGTTGAAAATTGGAGACACATTATTTTCATAATTACTTATTTTCGACACTTAGGGGCTGATTACGAGTCTGGTGGTCTGACTCACAAGGGCGCAGCAGTGGCGGTCTCCCCACCACCCTATTACGAGATGGGCGGTGGAATCACCACAGCCCGCCACAGCCGCTAGGGAACTGCCATTCCCTTAAAAATGTCACTGTAAAATTCAGCTGCTAGAACAGTAACTACCCTCCCAAAACAAGTTAATATCTTCCGGATCTTGCACAGAATGCGTTGGACGCCGGAGGTCTCGGGCATACAATTCAAAACTCTTATGGTAGTGTTCCTTAATACCTAAAAATAGACTGCAGCTTTATCATACAACAAGAGCCTTAAGCTCCACAGATAAGAAACTCCACAGCGAGAGAGACCGATAGGCTGACAGTAGCGCATTCACATATATTGCACCAAGACAGCTGGAAGGCCCTGTCCGAGAATTTGAGAAACATCAACCAACTCCTTCCTTTCAGTAACATCCTTAAAACCCTTTTGTTTTCAGTTCAGCGTTTTTCTGGCCAATCATTTTCCAGTGCTTTTCTACCTCACGTAGGTTTGTAGAGCAATGTAAGGACTCTGTGACTGATAGGCACATTGCATGTTTGAGATTAGAGTTTGGGCAATGTTATGAATATAATGTACACCTATCGCATTTTTTAATGACTTGCATTGTTTTTACTTACTTCCAACACACTCCATGCGGTTTTCTCTGATCGATTAACGGCGCCCTCAGTGGCTGGGGTTGTGTTGCACCCAAGTAATTTCCATATTTTCACTCTGAAAACTTAACAACTGTCAGGAGTGGGGCCTATGTGACTGCTGTATACACCCATACAGTATATCACATGTGCCTCCCACTGTCAGGGCTTTTATATAGTTATACAGACCAGTCAAAGATGAAAGCATCTGCAATGTGCAGCTACATCTCTTCCCTTCCCACACTCCACCCTGCACTTCCGGTACAGGCCAAACTACAATCAACAGCCTGCTCGACCATGCGCTCTGGAAGGGTACCCAGGACCTCGATTTAGATAATCAGAGGTCTCTGCAACTCTGGCAGGGGTTTGACGCGCTATATAAATGCTACAGTACAACACATCATGGGGTTACACTGCCCACTAACAGCGTTTACAAGTAATACATTGATTCCACATCGTAACATAGGACTGCATCATTATTTTGCCATTTTTTAGTTGTTGACTTTTTGCCCATGTTTTTAGGTCGATATGCAGCTCACATGCGACCCCTGACCTTGACTGGTAGGTCGCTCCCCCACCACACAGCTCCGTCTGTGTGCCCTGCTGCTGCCCCTGATTGTGCTCGTTTTTTCCTTTCTGTGCCACCTTGCTGCCCCTGATTGTGCTCGTTTTTCCTTTCTGTGCCCCCTTGCTGCCCCTGATTGTGCTCGTTTTTTCCTTTCTGTGCCACCTTGCTGCCCCTGATTGTGCTCGTTTTTCCTTTCTGTGCCCCCTTGCTGCCCCTGATTGTGCTCGTTTTTTTCCTTTCTGTGCCCCCTTGCTGCCCCTGATTGTGCTCGTTTTTCCTTTCTGTGCCCCCTTGCTGCCCCTGATTGTGCTCGTTTTTTCCTTTCTGTGCCACCTTGCTGCCCCTGATTGTGCTCGTTTTTCCTTTCTGTGCCACCTTGCTGCCCCTGATTGTGCTCGTTTTTCCTTTCTGTGCCCCCTTGCTGCCCCTGATTGTGCTCGTTTTTTTTCCTTTCTGTGCCCCCTTGCTGCCCCTGATTGTGCTCGTTTTTCCTTTCTGTGCCCCCTTGCTGCCCCTGATTGTGCTCTGTTTTTTCCTTTCTGTGCCACCTTGCTGCCCCTGATTGTGCTCGTTTTTCCTTTCTGTGCCCCCTTGCTGCTCCTGATTGTGCTCGTTTTTTTTCCCTTTCTGTGCCCCCTTGCTGCCCCTGATTGTGCTCGTTTTTCCTTTCTGTGCCCCCTTGCTGCCCCTGATTGTGCTCATTTCTTTTTACTTTCTGTGCCCCCTTGATGCCCTGATTGTGCTCATTTCTTTTTCCTTTCTGTGCCCCCTTGCTGCCCCTGATTGTGCTCGTTTTTCCTTTCTGTGCCCCCTTGCTGCCCCTGATTGTGCTCGTTTTTTTCTTTCTGTGCCACCTTGCTGCCCCTGATTGTGCTCGTTTTTCCTTTCTGTGCCCCCTTGCTGCCCCTGATTGTGCTCGTTTTTTTTCCCTTTCTGTGCCCCCTTGCTGCCCCTGATTGTGCTCGTTTTTTTTTCCTTTCTGTGCCCCCTTGCTGCCCCTGATTGTGCTCGTTTTTTCCTTTCTGTGCCACCTTGCTGCCCCTGATTGTGCTCGTTTTTCCTTTCTGTGCCCCCTTGCTGCCCCTGATTGTGCTCGTTTTTTTTTCCTTTCTGTGCCCCCTTGCTGCCCCTGATTGTGCTCGTTTTTCCTTTCTGTGCCCCCTTGCTGCCCCTGATTGTGCTAATTTCTTTTTCCTTTCTGTGCCCCCTTGATGCCCTGATTGTGCTCGTTTTCCCTTCTGTGCCTGTTTCCCGCCGCTGCGCCCCTGCGGCCCCGCCACCTCACTGCCCATTTGCTGCCCCATTCCCTGCTCCTCCCTCCCACCTCCCCATTTATGGCGGCCGCTGCGTGGTGAAGAGAGCGACCCCTGACCTTGACTGGTAGGTCGCTCCCCCACCACACAGCTCCGTCTGTGTGCCCTGCTGCTGCCCCTGATTGTGCTCGTTTTTTCCTTTCTGTGCCACCTTGCTGCCCCTGATTGTGCTCGTTTTTCCTTTCTGTGCCCCCTTGCTGCCCCTGATTGTGCTCGTTTTTTCCTTTCTGTGCCCCCCTTGCTGCCCCCTGATTGTGCTCGTTTTTTCCTTTCTGTGCCCCCTTGCTGCCCCTGATTGTGCTCGTTTTTCCTTTCTGTGCCCCCTTGCTGCCCCTGATTGTGCTCGTTTTTCCTTTCTGTGCCCCCTTGCTGCCCCTGATTGTGCTCTGTTTTTTCCTTTCTGTGCCCCCTTGCTGCCCCTGATTGTGCTCGTTTTTCCTTTCTGTGCCCCCTTGCTGCCCCTGATTGTGCTCGTTTTTTCCTTTCTGTGCCCCCTTGCTGCCCCTGATTGTGCTCTGTTTTTCCTTTCTGTGCCCCCTTGCTGCCCCTGATTGTGCTCGTTTTTTCCTTTCTGTGCCCCCTTGCTGCCCCTGATTGTGCTCGTTTTTCCTTTCTGTGCCCCCTTGCTGCCCCTGATTGTGCTCGTTTTTTTTTCCTTTCTGTGCCCCCTTGCTGCCCCTGATTGTGCTCGTTTTTTCCTTTCTGTGCCCCCCTTGCTGCCCCTGATTGTGCTCTGTTTTTCCTTTCTGTGCCCCCTTGCTGCCCCTGATTGTGCTCGTTTTTTCCTTTCTGTGCCACCTTGCTGCCCCTGATTGTGCTCGTTTTTCCTTTCTGTGCCACCTTGCTGCCCCTGATTGTGCTCGTTTTTCCTTTCTGTGCCCCCTTGCTGCCCCTGATTGTGCTAGTTTTTTTCCCTTTCTGTGCCCCCTTGCTGCCCCTGATTGTGCTCGTTTTTCCTTTCTGTGCCCCCTTGCTGCCCCTGATTGTGCTCGTTTTTTCCTTTCTGTGCCACCTTGCTGCCCCTGATTGTGCTCGTTTTTCCTTTCTGTGCCCCCTTGCTGCCCCTGATTGTGCTCGTTTTTCCTTTCTGTGCCCCCTTGCTGCCCCTGATTGTGCTAATTTCTTTTTCCTTTCTGTGCCCCCTTGATGCCCTGAGTGTGCTCATTTCTTTTTCCTTTCTGTGCCCCCTTGCTGCCCCTGATTGTGCTCGTTTTTCCTTTCTGTGCCCCCTTGCTGCCCCTGATTGTGCTCGTTTTTTCCTTTCTGTGCCACCTTGCTGCCCCTGATTGTGCTCGTTTTTTCCTTTCTGTGCCCCCTTGCTGCCCCTGATTGTGCTCGTTTTTTTTTCCTTTCTGTGCCCCCTTGCTGCCCCTGATTGTGCTCGTTTTTTCCTTTCTGTGCCACCTTGCTGCCCCTGATTGTGCTCGTTTTTCCTTTCTGAGCCCCCTTGCTGCCCCTGATTGTGCTCGTTTTTTTTTCCTTTCTGTGCCCCCTTGCTGCCCCTGATTGTGCTCGTTTTTCCTTTCTGTGCCCCCTTGCTGCCCCTGATTGTGCTAATTTCTTTTTCCTTTCTGTGCCCCCTTGATGCCCTGATTGTGCTTGTTTTCCCTTCTGTGCCTGTTTCCCGCCGCTGCGCCCCTGCGGCCCCGCCCCCTCACTGCCCATTTGCTGCCCCATTCCCTGCTCCTCCCTCCCACCTCCCCATTTATGGCGGCCGCTCTGCGGCCGCGCAGCGGACGTGCGCAGCGGGCGCGCCGCTGGCGCTCCAAAGGCGCGCCTAAGGCAAGCCCGTCTGCGCCCATCCGCGCCGTGACCGCGCCCAGCACCAGACCCCCTGGTCCGGGCATCCCCCGCGCCCGCCACATCAACAGACGCCGATACGACGCCAGCACCCTCCACGCACTGAACCCCGGAAAAGATCACGCCTGCTACCAGGCCACCCCGAAGCGCACCCAAGGGCCCTTCACCTGCCGGAACTGCAGCTTCGCCAGCACCCGCCCCGCCAAACCACCGCCCAGGAAAGAACCCAACTACCTCAGATGCATCCTCCTCAACACCCGCTCCGCCCGCAAACACGCCATCGAACTCTGGGACCTTCTCGACTCAACCTCCCCAGACGTCGCATTCCTGACGGAGACCTGGCTGAACCCCGCTTCAGCCCCCGACATCGCCATTGCCATCCCGGACGGATACAAGATCACCCGCAGGGACCGCACCAACGGAGTCGGAGGAGGCATCGCCATCGTCCACAGGAACACCCTCAGAGTCTCAACCAACACCGACGACACCCTCAGCACCGCCGAACACATGCACTTCCAGATCCACACCGATCCCAACACCACCCTCAGAGGAACCCTCATCTACAGACCCCCGGACCCTGACCACAGTTCAGCGATTCCATCGCTGCCTTCGTCAGCACACACGCCATCGCCTCCACGGACTACATCCTCCTCGGGGACCTGAACTTCCACCTCGAGAACAACAAGGACACCAACTCCACCACCCTGATCGACAACCTCGCCACCCTCGGACTCAGACAGCTCGTGACTACACCCACCCACGCCGCCGGCCACACGCTAGACTCCATCTTTTCCGCAAGCCCACACGTCTCCTTCAACCACACCTCCGAACCCCACTGGACTGACCACCACTGCATCCACTTCACCTTCAGGAAGCCCACCACGCACCACCGCACCGAACAAATGCCTCGCCGCTGCTGGAGCAGAGTCACGGAAGACCAGCTAACCACAACCCTCGCCCTAAGCCCACCCGCCGAACCCTCCGACCCCGACACCGCCGCCCGCAACCTCAGACAGTGGATCGACGACTGCGCCAACACCCTCGCCCCGCTCAAGAATCCGCCCAACAGCCACACCAGCAAGAAAGCCACCTGGTTCACCGAAGACCTCCAGGCCTCCAAACGAACATGCTGAAAACTGGAGAAGATCTGGCTCCACGAACGGACAGCGGACAGCTACGCCGCCCACAAGAGCGCCACCCGCAGTCACCATCACCTCATCAGATCCGCCAAAAGGGCCTCACTCAAAGACCGCCTAGACAACAACGCACACAACAGCAAAGAGCTCTTCAACATCGTGAAGGAACTCTCCAACCCCAGCTCCAACACCAACGACATCCAGCCGTCGCGAGACCTGTGCGACTCACTGGCCACCTTCTTCCACCGCAAAATCGCCGACATCCACGACAGCTTCAACACCACGACCGCCCCGGCAACCACCGAGACCACTGCCCCCACAACCACCAACCGCCTGCTCTCCTGGACCAACATCAACGACGAGGACACCAGCGAGATCATGAACACCATCCACTCCGGTTCACCGCTAGACCCGTGCCCTCACCACATCTTCAACAAAGCCAGTACAGCCATCGCGCCCCATCTCCGGAAAATAATCAACATCTCCTTCGAGACAGCAACCTTCCCGGAAAGCTGGAAGCACGCCGAGATCACCGCCTTACTCAAGAAACCCAAGGCAGACCCCAAGGACCTCAAGAACTTCTTACCCATCTCTCTGCTCCCGTTCCCCGCGAAGGTCACCGAGAAAATCGTCAACAAACAACTGACCCGCTACCTCGAGGAGAACAACATCCTGGACCCTTCCCAGTCCGGCTTCCGCAGCAACCACAGCACCGAAACCGCCCTCATCGCCGCCACCGATGACATCAGGACCCTGCTAGACAAAGGAGAAACAGCAGCCCTCATCCTCCTGGACCTATCGGCCGCCTTCGACACGGTCTGCTACCACACACTACGAACACGCCTTCACGACGCCGGGATCCAAGAGAAGGCTCTGGACTGGACCACATCCTTCCTTTCCGGCAGAACACAAAGCGTCCGCCTCGCCCCCTTCCGATCCAAGGCCACCAAGATCATCTGCGGCGTACCCCAAGGCTCCTCCCTCAGCCCAACGCTGTTCAACATCTACATGGCACCCCTCGCCCACGTCGCCCGACAGCACAACCTCAACATCATCTCCTACGCCGACGACACCCAGCTGATCCTCTCCCTCACCAAAGACCCTCACACCGCCAAAGCCCACCTCCACGAAGGAATGAAGGCCGTCGCCGAATGGATGAGGACCAGCCGCCTGAAGCTGAACTTGGACAAGACGGAGGTCCTCATCCTTGGTTCCAACCCTTCAGCCTGGGACGACTCCTGGTGGCCAACATCACTGGGAACAGCCCCGCCACCCACCGACCACGTACGCAACCTAGGGGTCATCCTCGACCCCACCCTCTCCATGTCTAAGCAGGTCAACGCCGTTTCCTCATCCTGCTTCAACATCCTCCGAATGCTCCGCAGGATCTTCAAGTGGATCCCCACCGAAACAAGAAAAACAGTCACCCAGGTCCTCGTCACCAGCAGGCTGGACTACGGAAACGCCCTCTACGCAGGAACGACGGCTAAGCTCCTGAGACGGCTGCAACGCATCCAGAACGCCTCTGCACGTCTTATCCTCGACATCCCCCGACGCAGCCACATCACACCCCACCTGAGAGACCTGCACTGGCTCCCTGTCAACAAGAGGATAACCTTCAAGCTCCTCACCCACGCACACAAAGCACTCCACAACTCCGGACCAGCCTACCTCAACAGACGACTCAGCTTCTACACCCCCACCCGCCAGCTCCGCTCGACCAGCCTCGCCCTCGCCACAGTCCCCCGCATCCGGAAAACGACCGCCGGCGGCAGATCCTTCTCCCACCTCGCCGCCAAGACCTGGAACACCCTCCCCACCAACCTCCGACAGACCCAAGACCTACTGGCCTTCAGAAGACTCCTCAAGACCTGGCTCTTCGATCAGTAGCAGCACCACCCCCCTCTTCCCCCAGCGCCTTGAGACCCTCGCGGGTATGTAGTGCGCTTTATAAGTGACATGATTGATTGATTGATTGATTGACATGCGCTGTTTGCAAGACCTGCTGTAATCAATAATCCCACTGTTTTCCCGCTTCCTACTTACCATTGGCTCACTCCACTGTCCTTCTTCTTGGCTGCCTCCTAATTTGTTGGCTTTGCCAGTACGTCAATTCCCTTCAGGCTGAGGCGCACCGGTAAAGTACAGTTTCCTTACCCTTTGTTGTGTGAGCTGTTGTGAGGGAGAACTTTTTTTTAAATAAAGTTTTTCTTTCCCCCAGTGCTTGTTTTTTTCTGCGTGCACGTTATTGTTTTAAACAGCCCTAAACCCCCGAGCCGCCGCACACACCACTCGCGGACTCTTCTTGTCACCAGGCCCCAAAAGTACAGCTGGGCATTTTAGTGAGGCTAAGGCAGCAAGCCGATCACCTTTTCTCGGCGTTCCTTCGGCCGTCATCTTGAGAGCCCCACACAGGTCTCGCAACGACCATTGGCCCGCCGGCACAGATAGGTACTGTTGGGGCCCTAGAGCTCAACAACACTGCGGGCCATGTTGGCGGAGCCCAGCCATCGGTCTGCTTATCTCTTCCATGAGCTGGCAGCGCCAGCCTCTGCGGGCCTCTTAGTCGAGTCGCCGGCCGCCATCATAGATTCTTGAGGCTTGTGGCAGCCAGCGGTCTTCTCCCCGGCCTGGGTCAGCACTTCTGCAGCCCCCGGGGCTCACAGGTACAGCTATGCTCTCAAGTTGGGCAAGGCAGCAGGCTGCTCAGCACCTGTCAGCGCAGATCATGCTAAACTCCCCGGGCTTTGTAGCCGCTCCTCCAGTCGCCATCTTGGGAGTTTCGTACGGGGCTCCCGACTCCAGCTCTCCCAGTGCACTGCAGCTTCCAAGGCGTCAGATGCAGCCCCCAGGCTTTCACTCTCCTGAGACGACGGCGCTGGACCCGACCGCAAATGATGGACCTCGATAATTGCAGGATTTCTGCAAGGTAAGGCAAAAGCGAACGGAGCGCTGTAAATCACGTCCACTTCACGTACAAAATAAAAAGAGAGAACATGCAGTGGAGAAGCTACTCATGCACGGGCCTTGAAAAGAGAAGGAGCATCCATGAAGCAGTATTATTGTGCATATTTTACTTGTATCCTTTATTCAGCGTGTTCTGTCCATTTTTTTCTTCAAAATGCCCTATCTTTTAACTTTAAAGTGTGGGTTATTACATTTTAGACACAACACGTCTGTGTTGAGTTTGAACCGGGCTGACATTTTGATGTTCAAGCAAAAATGTATTTCTCCTGTGATGTCACAGGTACTTAGGGGCTCATTATGATGGCGGGCGGACATCAGTCCGCCCGCCATCATAACGGCGATGGGGCCAGACGTGCGGCGGTCCCACCGGCCCAATTAGGATGCGCCCGCCATAGTGGCGGGCGCATCCTGTCCTTTTACCATTGCGGACGGTGCTGCTAGCTGCAGCACCGTCCGCAATTGTAAAAGGGCATGCACAGCATTTCCACGCACCACATTGCAGGCACCACGCGGTGCCTGCCACTTGGTGCAGGGAACTGCAGGGGGGTACCATGGGTACCCCCCAAGTGCACCCCCTTTCCCCCCCTCAGGGGGCCCGCAACGGGCCCCCGATACCAATCCCCGCCAGCCTTTCCATGGCGGCATCGCCGCCATGGAAAGGCCTTGCAACCACCCACATCCTAATATGGCTGGCGGTGCCTGCTAGGCACCGCCACCATATTAGTGGCCCAGCACCACCCGGCCGGCAATCGTAATGATTGCCGACCGGCGGAAAAGCGGCGGACGGACTTTGCGTCCGCCGCGATACCCACCACCATCATAATATGGCGGGGGGTATTTCACGTTACGATGGCGTATGCCATCGTAATGAGCCCCTAAGTTCATTTATTGGGCAGTCACAGCAGAATGCCAAATATTGTAGGAAGTACATAACTGTGCTTGAATTGCAAATACATAATGGGCTAGACATTTGAATAATGCCCTCCTGGAGCTCCTATGCATTAAGGAGGGGTGTAGGGTGGGGAGGAAGCATGACTCTAATCGTTCCACCGGTATGTTACAGTGTCATCTTGGGCTTCCTCATTTCAACTGTATGAAAACTCGGAAAACTTGGGAAAATTACATTGCTGCTCTTCCAGTGTGTTTTAGTGGGAAATATCTGTGGGTTCCTCGCTGTACCATCTGGGAAAGTAAACAGTAAATGGGCTAATATTCACATTATTCACCTTTACATTGAAATGAGGGCTTAGGTCATTCTTCTTATAGCTGCATTAAAAATTGTTCATTAGTTTAGGCCCATAATTTATTTGTGATCCAAAATTATTATTGTCTACGTCTTATTCATCATTGAAGCGCCTTTATTTCAAATCAGAATTTTCCCTTTTACACTACTGGTTGTACTTTTGTACAAGTGATTAGAAACCCCCACTCTGCAGTAACTATTTGAAATTGTACTCATAACTTAAAAACATCAGCCAAATGACTTATACTCTCTCCAAGCTGTGAATAAGAAACTCAAACAAGTATTTGCAATACAATAGGTCTCGCATTTGCGAGAGTTTGAGCTATTGGCATTGTAAATGGCAATGTCTTTTATTTATGTGATTTGAAAACCTACAAGCGGTGCGTAAACACGCATATACAAGTCCAAATGTTATTTTGAGACTGACTCTCTTTACTTTTAATACTGACACACACTTTGAGCCATCATGCACATTTCTGAGCTGTGTAAAGCAGACTCGAGTCAAAATGTTTTCAGTTTCTATTTTTGGTCAATTATGGTGGGGGTTTTTCAGTGTTTTCAAGTGATTTCAATACCTTAAAAAAACAGTGGTTATCAGTGGTTACACATTTTCGTACCATTAAAAACAACAGAAACAGTGTTTTTCCGGTGTTTATGCAAAGATTTGCTTTTATTATTGCTTGCTTTCTGCACTGATAGTGCATGGTATATAGACAGTGTACGTACAGTGTATATGAGGTCCAAATACATTTTTTCCAAATTAAACTTATTGTCGTACACCATACAATACTTTTTCAGTGAGTCTTTGGTCATGTGCGCTCGCTCTTTCCTTCCCATGTAAACCTTTATCTGTGAAAAGGCCCTCTCAACATTGGCACTTGAGACAGGCAACGCCAAAATAGCCAGTACACAATTTGCTAACTCTGGCCACTGACAGCTTTCTGTGCCAATACTGGTGCACTTGAAGACTGCGATTCTCTGGGCAAGTTCTACAACATTTACGTTGAACTGGGCGCTTATGCCCTCAGAGTTATTGAAGCGGTCA
This sequence comes from Calotriton arnoldi, assembly GCA_963921515.1. Lineage (NCBI taxonomy): Eukaryota > Metazoa > Chordata > Amphibia > Caudata > Salamandridae > Calotriton > Calotriton arnoldi. Next base: position 669,270 of record CAWUFW010008406.1, read on the forward strand.
AAAATGAAGCAGCACCCTTGAAACTACAGAGAAAATTCCCCTTTAAGGAAGGGATCTAGAACTTGTACAGAGTACCAAAGTGAAGTTTCATTGACTTCAAATGCCATGGTTGGTGAAGGGACATTTCTATGCATCATTGCAAGCCATTTCTCATACATTGTAAAATAAAAGTTCCTGAATTGCTCTTTAACATTGCTTTGCTTACCAAGTAGCAAGCACTCTAACATGGAACATGTTGCAGTTCCAAAGTCACTAAAAGGTGTCGCCCAGCCTTCTCTCAAGGAGATGTTTAACATCTACACCAATTATGCTGAACACTTGGCAGACAAGGGTTTTTTCAGACTCTAGTTTTTTTTATTATGTTCACTACAGCAGTTATGTTTTCCTGTAAAAATCTAAGAATGCAGTAGAGAGCACTTTTTTTCACATCACTATCAATATGCGACCAAAGATCCTCACATTTCTTGCCTTTGGCATCAACATTCTGTAAACGGTTGCCACATGGATAATATAGCATTCACAGCCCCTTGGACTGAGAACCATCAGCTAAGTGACACAGTTGGGATGATTCTTTCTTTGATGCCACACAAAGCACAAAATGAGAAATATTTGCGTTTTAGTTCCCGCACATACCGAATCACTGACAGAATATCGACGACCACAATATCGAGGTCCCAAAATATCGGGACCTAAATATCGATGTCAAGAATAACGACATCCTATCTACATCATGGTCAGTACAAAAATATCGTTGTAAAAAATATCGTTGTTAAAAATATCGTTTTTTTAATGTTTAAAAAATAATATAAAATAAAGTAAATAATAAATATAATTTAAAAAAAGATAGTTATAATTATTATAAAATGTTTAAAATTAGAAATAATTAATATAATGTAAAAACAAATTAAACATACATATATATAAAATATAATATATTTATATTTACATAATAATAATAATAAATTATTATAATAAATTATAAAATGTTAGAAACATATTACAAATTATAAATACATATATATATACATATACCAGTAAAATAAAAATAAAATATATATATGATAAATTAAAATATTAAAATATTTTTATTCTTTCAAAATAACATTTTACATTACATTAACAGCAATAGTAGGGAAAATATTGGATAGCGGAGGGGATAAAATTACTATTCCCACTCCAGGCAGTGCAACAGTAGGGAACGTGTTGAATAGCGGAAAGGTAAAATTACTATTCCCACTCCAGCGAGTGCAACAGTAGGGAAAGTTTTGGATAGCGGAGCGTAATAATTTACGATTCCCACTCCAGAGAGTGCATTAGTAGAGAAAGTGTTGGATAGCGGAGGGGAATAATTTACTATTGCAACTCCACCAATTACAACAGTAGGGAAAGTGTTGGAAAGCGGAGAGGTAACAATTACTATTCCCACTCCAGCGAGTGCAACAGTAGGGAAAGTGTTGGATAGCGGAGGAGAATAATTTACTATTCCTACTCCAGGGAGTGCAACAGTAGAAAAAGTTTTGGATAGGGGAGGGGTAACAATTACTATTCCCACTCCAGCGAGTGTAACAGTAGGGAAACTGTTGGATAGCGGAGGGGTAACGTTTACTATTCCCACTCCAGCGAGTGCAACAGTAGGGAAAGTGTTGGATGGCGGAGGGGAATAATTTACTATTCCAACTCCAGCGAGTGCAACAGTAGTGAAAGTGTTGGATAGCGTAGGGGTAAAAATTACTATTCCCACTCCAGCACGTGCAACAGTAGGGAAAGTGTTGGATAGCGGAGGGGTAACAATTACTATTCCCACTCCAGCGAGTGCAACAGTAGGGAAAGTGTTGGATAGCGGAGGGGTAACAATTACTATTCCCACTCCAGCGAAAGCAACAGTAGGGAAAGTGTTGGATAGCGGAGGGGAATAATTTACTATTCCCACTCCAGTGAGTGCAACATTAGGGAAAGTGTTGGATAGCATAGGGGTAAAAATTACTATTCCCACTCCAGCAAGTGCAACAGTAGGGAAAGTGTTGGATAGCGGAGGGGAATAATTTACTATTCCTATTCCAGGGAGTGCAACAGTAGAGAAAGTGTTGGGTAGCGGAGGGGTAACAATTACTATTCCCACTCCAGCGAGTGCAACAGTAGGGAAAGTGTTGGATAGCAGAGGGGTAACAATTACTATTCCCACTCCAGCGAGTGCAACAGTAGGGAAAGTGTTGGATAGTGGAAGGGTAACAATTACTATTCCCACTCCAGCGAGTGCAACAGTAGGGAAAGTGTTGGATAGCGGAGGGGAATAATTTACTATTCCCACTCCAGCGAGTGCAACAGTAGGGAAAGTGTTGGATAGCATAGGGGTAAAAATTACTATTCCCACTCCAGCAAGTGCAACAGTAGGTAAAGTGTTGGATAGCGGCGGGGAATAATTTACTATTCCTACTCCAGGGAGTGCAACAGTAGAGAAAGTGTTGGATAGCGGAGGGGTAACAATTACTATTCCCACTCCAGCAAGTGCAACCGTAGGGAAAGTGTTGGATAGCGGAGGGGTAACGATTACTATTCCCACTCCAGCGAGTGCAACAGTAGGGAAAGTGTTGGATAGCGGAAGGGAATAATTTACTATTCCCACTCCAGTGAGTTCAACAGTAGGGAAAGTGTTGGATTGCATAGGGGAATAATTTACTATTCCGACTCAAGAAAAATAATTAAAATTTAATTAACAAACAATTAATTAATTATAAGAAATTTGCCATATTCCCCTATAAATGACACCACCAATGTTCTAAAACATAACACTATTAACATAATTAATTAATTAATTAATTAATTAATTAAAATTAACAAGCAATTTATAAACACTAAGGGGTCGATTCCGATCTCGGTCGGTAGGGCTCCGATCGCGATCCGTCTGGAAAAAGTACGAGCCGTACGCGTGTTCTCCGACCGACTCGTACAGCTGTACGAGCAAGCAAGTACGATGCGAAGAACGCGAAATCGCTGACCGACTAGTTTCCGGGTCCGAACCGCTCCGTACGACTCGGTCGCAGACGAACCGTACCGCGCAATGGAGTCGATTTCCGACCGAGCCAGTACAATGCACGATTCGGACAGCCGGATCGAGTCGGAGTCTCCGGGACGAAAAAGCTCCGGGAAGCGGACTTTGGGGGTCCGTGCCGGACCCCCTTCACCCGTAGTCTAACGAGTCGAACACAAGGGGGGAGCCAAGGGTCCCCCCTTCACATGCATGTACGGTGCGGATGGCACCAACGCGTGCCCACAGCAGGGGGTGCCCTTTTGCGAGACGTACCTATTCAGCTGATGCGAGGCCATGCACGCGTCGTACGACCGGCTCCCATTGACTTCAATGGGAATCCGACCGAGCTGAGTCCGTCAGCATGCGGCAGCATCGTACTCGCTCGGTCGGACTCCAGGGGTACGGCTCGGTCGGAAAACTCTCCGAATCCGGCTCGGTCAGAGGGCTTTCCGACCCAGATCGGAATCGACCCCTAAATAATAAGTTAATTCACACAATTAACAGTATAAAACAACTTAAAATAAATTTTATAATATAAAATTTAAAAAATATATTTAAATTACTTCCCAGCCTATTGCCCCATCAACACACAACCCGCTCTTAAAAAAATGACATAAATAACATAGGGGGTCATTACGATGGCGGACGGATTGCCGCCGCCCATATGGCGGTGGCGATCCACCCGCCTAACATTTCCCCCCCGCCATATTACGATGGCGGTGGGGACACAGGCAGACGGAAAGACCGGCCACCAGTTTTCTGCCGGTAGGCAATCTGCCCGATTGCCTACCGCGCGGAAAAGGCCTGCAATATGGTGGAGGTGCCTTGCAGGCACCACCATCCATATTACGATGCTGGCGGTCTCATGCCTTTCCATGGCGGAGACTCCGCCAAGGAAAGGCATGCGGAGAATGCCTTTGGGGGCCCGTTGCGGGCCCCCAGGTGGTTGGGGGGGGGTGGGTGGCTGCACTTGGGGGGTACCCATGGTACCCCCCGACATTTGCATGCACAAGGTGGCAGCCACCACGCGGTGCCTGTCACGTTGTGCGTGCAAATGCACAACATGCCCTTTTAACATTGTGGCGGGTGCTGAATACAGCACCGCCCGCCACAATGCTAAACATACAGGATGCAACCGCCATGGTGGCAGTCGCATCCTAATCGGCACAGCGGGACCGCCGCACCTCTTGCGGGCGGTCCCTTTTCCGTTGCGATGGCGGGCGGACTTTGTCCGCTTGTCATCGTAATGACCTCCATAATTATTAATTAATTAATAATTAATAACCAATTAATAAATAATTAACAATATATTATTTACCTCAATTTACAATATAAAATTTAAAATACATCAATATTAAATAATTAAAAATATTAATACATTAATTATTATTAAATTACTTCCCACCCTACTCCCCTATAAAGCCACAACCCGCTCCTAAAAAATAACACAATTTACATATTTACCAATTAATTATTAATAATTAACAAACAATTAATAACTAATTAATAATAAATTATTTACAAAAATTAACAATATAAAATGATAAATACTTAGGGGGGGATTAGGGTGGCGGGCAGATCGCCACCGCCGGCCCGGCAGTGGCGATCCGCCCGCCATCCCAACCTGATTTACCCCCGCCATATTACAATGGCGGGGGGTATTGCGGCGGACGCAAAGTGTGTCCGCCGCTTTTCCGCCGATTGCCGGCCGGGCGGACTGGGGCCTTAATATGGTGGCAGTGCCTAGCAGGCACCGGCATCCATATTAGGATGCTGGGTTCCACAGGCCTTTCCATGGCTGCTTCGCCGCCATGGAAAGGCTGGCGGGCAATTGCTTTGGGGGCCCGTTGCGGGCCCCCGGGGGTGAGGGGGGCTGCACTTGGGGGTACCTATGGTACCCCCTTTCATTGCCATGCACAAGGTGGCAGGCACCACGCGGTGCCTGCCACGTTGTGCATGGCGATGCACAACATGGCTCCTTGGCATTGCAGCAATGTCAACAATGCGGAATGCGACCACCAGGGTGGCGGTCGCATCCTAATTGGTGGTGCGGGACCGCCGCACGTCTGGCGACCGGTCCCAGCACTGCTAGGGTGGCGGGCAGACTAAAGTCCGCCCGCCATCCTAATAACCCCCTAAATTATTAATTAATAAAAATTATTTATTAATTAATTATAATTAAATTACTTCCCACCATATTCCCCTATAAACCCACTACACGCTCCGAAAAAAATAACACAATTAATTTTTTTTAGCACATAATTATTAATAATTAACAACCAATTAACAACTAATTCATAATAAATTAATTACCACAATTAACAATATTAAATATATAAATATTAAGTAATAGAAAATATTGATTAATTAATTATAATTAAATTACTTCCCACCCTATTCCCCTATAAACCCACAACCCGCTACGTAATAAAAACGCAAAATTTAATTAAAAATAATTAATAACTTCTAAAAATTATTATTAAATTTATTATAATTAAATTACTTCCCACCCTATTCCCCTATAAACCCACAACCCGCTACGGAACTAAAACTTCTAAAATGTAATACATATATTAAAAAATAAATACAATACTTAAACAAAAATATAGAACACATACATTTAAAATACATACTAAAATACATAACACTAATATAAACATCGATATTATTAACAACGATATTTTTACAAATGATATTACTGTCTTCGATATTAAAAAAAACAATATTTCTTACCTTACTGTCGATATTCTGGTCCACGATATTCTTGCAGTCGATATTCTTCTACCTCGATATTTAAAACTCGATATTATGGTACTCCGAAAATAAAAAGTCGATATTATGTCTGTTCACCCACATACCAAAACAGTGCACCAGAATGGACTAAAAAGTCAATAGCATTCTTCAATAACTCTGAAGATTTTAAAGATGCTTTCAGCATACCATCTAATAAGTGGCAAAGATCTCTTACAGGGAAGCACTTCTGCTCAGATATTGATTTAGACAGGTCATCACACAACTTTTTCATATACGTAGCTGAGTCACTTCAAATACAAACAATATCACTACAATCTTTGTTGAACTTGGAAAGAACCTTTTTGCGGCAAACAGTCAGAATATCGAGTAGGAAATGTCGACTTGCACTAATATTGAGTGCAAAATATTGTGATACAGAAATATCGACTGCCAGAATATCGTGGTCAAGAATATCAGGTTTAAGGTAAGAAATATCGTTTTCCAAAATATTGAAGTCATTAATATCGTTTGCAAAAATATAGCTGTTAAAAATATCGTTTTTTTAGTTAGTGTTATGTATTTTAGTATGGATTTTAAATGTATGTGCTATTTTTTTTGTCTAAGTATTGATTTTTTTTTAATGTATGTGTTAAATTTTTAGAAGTTATTAATTTTATGTTAATTAAATTTTGCGTTTCAGTTCCGTAGCGGGTTATGGGTTTATAGGGGAATAGGGTGGAAGTAATTTAATTATAATAAATTGAATATTAATTTTATTTTAATAAAATTTTGCGTTTTAGTTCCGTAGCGGGTTGTGGGTTTATAGGGTAATAGGGTGGGAAGTAATTTAATTATAATAAATTGAATATTAATTTTTATTTATTAGTATTTATTTAATTTTGATTTTATAGTAGTAATTATGGTAATTAATTTATTATTAATTAATTAATAATTGGTTATTTTTTATCGATTAATTAATTGGTAAATATGTTAACTGTCATTTTTTTAGGGGCGGGTTGTGGGTTTATAGGGGAATAGGGTGGGAAGTAATTTAATTATAATTAAATAATTAATATTTTTCATAATTAATATTAATTTATTTAATATTTTATATTAATTGTGGGAAATAATGTATTATTAATTATTTAATAATTTGTTATTTATTATTAATTAATTTGTAATTATGTTAATTGTGTTTTTTTTAGGAGTGGGTTGTGTATTGATAGGGGAGTAGAGTGGAAAGTAATTTAATTTAAATAAAATTAATAATATTTTTTATATAATATTAATTATTATTTTATAGTGTTAATTGTGTGAATTATTTTATTAATTAGTTATATTTTGATTGTTAATTGTTATTAATTAATTAATTGTTAATTAATTATGTTAATTGTATAATTTTTTACAACATTGTTGGTGGCATTTATAGGATAATATGGTGGGAGGTAATTTATTTTTAATTGATTAATTCTTTGTTAATTGTTGCTAATTAATTAATTACATTTTAATTTTGTCATTTGTGTAATAATTTTGATGTGTGAGTTGTGGTGTTTATAGTGGTAAATGGTGGGAAGTAAATTATTTAAAATTAATTACTTATTTGTTGTTTATTGATATGAATTTATTAATGTAAAATTAGTTATGGAAGTTGTGTAAATATTTTTAGGTGTGTGTTATGGTGTTTATTGGGGTAGATGGTGGAAAGTAATTTAGTTTACATTAATTAATCATTAATTGATCATTAATATTTATTTATTAATTGTTAAATATTTTTGGTAATTGTTTATTTATTTTTTTCGTTTGGGTATTTATGTTGTATAGCTGTAGTGTTTGGTTACTACAATAATTTTGACCTTTTTAAATGTTTTTTAATTATGAATAATTTTTAAAATGATAATTAATTGTGTTAATTATGGAGGTACACTTTTTAAATTTAATTTAGATATGTGTTGTAAATTGTGTGGTGATATAGGGTAGGAAAAAAATATTACATTTATGTAATAATTATTATTTTAGATTACAATTAATTTATATTACAAAATATTTATTTGTTTGATAATTTATTGTTAAAATTAAAAAATAATCTTTTTATGTAATTTTTATATTTTTTCTACATTATTGTATGTTCCTATGTTTTGTAAAAATTTATAATAGATATGTTTTGCTTTTGGGTGTTATATTATATGTTGTATAGTAGTTGATATTTTGTTTGTTTTTAAATTGGAATTTTTTAAAGTGTGAATAGTAATTTTTACCCCTTTGCTATCCAACACTTTCCCTACTGTTGCACTCGCTGGAGTGGGAATAGTAATTTTTACCCCTACGCTATCCAACACTTTCCCTACTGTTGCACGCGCTGGAGTGGGAATAGTTATTTTTACCCCTACGCTATCCAACACTTTCCCTACTGTTGCACTCCTTGGAGTGGGAATAGTAATTTTTACCCCTACGCTATCCAACACTTTCCCTACTGTTGCACTTGCTGGAGTGGGAATAGTAATTTTTATCCCTACTCTATCCAACACTTTCCCTACTGTTGTACTCTTTGGAGTGGGAATAGTAATTTTATCCCCTCCGCTATCCAACAGTTTCCCTACTGTTGCACTCATTGGAGTGGGAATAGTAAATTATTCCCCCCCCCCTATCCAACACTTTCCCCACAGTTGCACTTGCTGGAGTTGGAATAGTAAATTATTCCCCTCCGCTATCCAACACTTTCCCTACTGTTGCACTCGCTGGAGTGGGAATAGAAATTTTTACCCCTACGCTATCCAACACTTTCTCTACTGTTGCACTCGCTGGAGTGGGAATAGTACTTTTTACCCCTACCCTATCCAACACTTTCCCTACTGTTGCATTCGCTGGAGTGGGAATAGTAATTTTTACCCCTACGCTATCCAACACTTTCCCTACTGTTGCACTCGCTGGAGTGGGAATAGTAATTTTTACACCTACGCTATCCAACACTTTCCCTACTGTTGCACTCATTGGAGTGGGAATAGTAATTTTATCCCCTCCGCTATCCAACAGTTTCCCTACGGTTTCACTCATTGGAGTGGGAATTGTAAATTATTCCCCTCTGCTATCCAACACTTTCCCTACTGTTGCACTTGCTGTAGTGGGAATAGTAAATTATTTCCCTCCGCTATCCAACACTTTCCCTACTGTTGCACTCGCTGGAGTGGGAATAGTAAATTATTCCCCTCCGCTATCCGACACTTTCCTTACAGTTGCACTTGTTGGAGTGGGAATAGTAAATTATTCCCCTCCGCTATCCAACACCTTCCCTACTTTTGCACTTATTGGAGTGGGAATAGTAAATTATTCCCCTCCGCTATCCAACACTTTCCCTACTGTTGCACTCGCTGGAGTGGGAATAGTAATTTTTTCTCCTCCGCTATCCAACACTTTTCCTATTGTTGCAGTCAATGTAGTGTAAAGTGTAGGTTTATAAATATTACATATTTTAATTTATAATATAATTTTAAAAAAATTATGTTAATGTTACAGGTGTATGTATATATGTATATTTATTTATAAATTTTAATATATTTCTAACATTTTATAATTAATTAAAATTATTATTTATTAATTATTTTTAAGTAAATATATATATTACATTTTAAATATGTATGTATAATTTATTTTTACATTACATTTATTACTTATAATTGTTAAAATATACAAATAAATCTAAATATTTTTTTTAAGTTAAATGTATTATTTAATTTATTTTACATTATTTGTTATACATATAAAAAAACGATATTTTCTACTTCGATATTTTTGACAACGATATTTTTTTCCGATATTTTTATACTTACCATTATGAAGATAGTAGGTCGATATTTTTGACAACCTTTATTTATGTCACAATATTTCTGTATCTCGATATTCCTGTTGTCGATATTCTGTCAGTGATCCCCTTTTGCAGCAGCATTCCAAGTGACACTGTGTTCTAAGTTTTCCAAAAGTTTGGTGTCATGTTTTCACCACTATCCCAGATGCTTGGTGATAGCACTCTTTTCACATATACTTGTCACTATACCTTGCTTTGAATGTTTAAAGCCTGTTGGCAATTCACCTACTATCAATACTGACTCGCTAGAAACTGGGGGCTGATGTATCAAGGGTTTTTACCCACTCTCTGTGGGTAAATGTGATGGCACATTCGGAAAGATTCTTATGAAACCAGCCATTTTACCTATCAGTGAAAGAATCAAACGCACCCAAAATATCAAATATGATTTTGACATTGCCTGATTCTCTAGTTTATGAAATAATTAAACAAGACCTAAAACATGGTTCTAAACCCTGCATCTTTAGACCAAAGACCACAAAACTGAAAAAAGCAAAAGGCAGAAGAAACAATGGGGCCTATTAGCAATAACCGGCGATAATTATCGCTAAGCGCAGTTAGCGCTTGGATAATTATCGCCGGCTATCGCAGGTTTCTATCGCGGAGATAGCGTGCTATCAGCAACGCTTATCTCCTAAGCGATAGAAACCCTGAGAACAGTGTGAATATCGCTTGAAAACAAGCGATATTCACACTGTGACCAGTGTTAGCTAGGTGATAGGGCGAGGGGGATTTAGCCATGTAATCCACCTCCCATTGGATTACATGGCTAAGTCAGGTCTGGACCAGGCGTTCACAAACTAGCGCTAAACTTGTTTAGCGCTGGTTCGTTAATCACCTCCCTGCCTCGCTAATAGGCGATAGCGACCTTAGCGACTGTTTCCAGTCGCTTTAGGTTGGGAACGCCTACTTTGCATGCCATTAGCGATAAATATCGCTGGCATGCAAAGCGGCACCCAACCCGGTCGCTATCGCCTAGAAGCTGTCGCTAACAGCAGTTAGCGACAGCTTGCTAATAGGGCGTTAGAATTATCGCCGCTTTAGCGGGAAAAGTCCCGCTAAAGCGGCGATAGAGCCCTTGATAATATGCCCCAATATTTTAGTGACATCCCTAAACAACAAAACCCAAGTAGAGTAATGTTAGCCCATTCTTTCTTGCTGCTAGCTTGTATAACAAAGTTACATTGTATTGGCCCCTTCAGGAAGAAAAAATGACTTTCACTCTCCTTTCTTTGAATAGCATTTAGTTTGTGGTTGTGCAGGTGTTTTTTCAGCGTTTATATGTTTACATGTTGAGGGCTATTTCCCTTTCGGTGGGGTTTTATCAGTTATTATAGGTTTACACCTAAAACCGGACAGCCTATTTATGAAGTACCCATATTGTTGTTAATATTGACACACTCTGGGGAGGTAGCACACCCTGACACTGAGTAACAGCAGAACGTTGATGCCAAATGTAACTCAGCACTACATTATTTTGCCATTTTAGAAAGACAATTTAGAAAGACCAGTGCCAAAGTAGGAAGCTCTTCAACACGGTAAGACCCGCAGCTTTGCTATTGTATGTGAGAGAAAATATGCCAACGGGGCATAGGCAGGGCGTAATTTGAGCCGGAGGTTTGAGTGCTCGGCACCGGCACTTAGTTGTCAACACCAGCGCTTGTGACAGTCTGCCACAAGGGGGCACTGACTCAGATGACCACAACAACAGTCAATTATTGATTTAATGTACATTATAATGCCACTGCACCTGCTGCACCATTCAAATAATGACCCTGTTGTCTGCAAGATAACTGCACTTGTGACTGCCTGTTTAGTAGTAAAATACAGCAATATTTGTTGTTTAGTGGAGTTATGGCAACTTTTGGTCCCAGTGCCACTGCACCTGCTGCATCATTTAAATCAAGCCTCTTTTAACGGCAAGGTAACTGCAATTGTGACTGTCTGTATAGTGGTAAAATATAGCAATATTAGGTGTTTAGAGAAGTTCTGACAACTTTTGGGCCCGGTGCCACTGCACCTGCTGCACCATTCAAATCATGACCCTGTTGTCTGCAAGGTAACTGCACTTGTGGCTGCCTGTTTAGGAATAAAATATAGCAATATTAGGTGTTTAGAGAAGTTCTGACAACTTTTGGGCCCGGTGCCACTGCACCTGCTGCACCATTCAAATCATGACCCTGTTGTCTGCAAGGTAACTGCCCATGTGACTGCTGGTCTAATAGTAATATATAGCAAATGTAGGTGTTTAGTTGGGTGCATCCAGCTTTTGGTCCTCGTGTCACTGCACCTGCTGCACAATTGAAATCATGACCCTAGTGCCTGCTAGATAACTGCACTTGTGACTGCCTGTTTAGTGGTAAAATTCAACAATATTCTGTGTTTAGTGGGGTCCCTGGAGCTTTTGGCCCTGGTGCCACTGCACCTGCTGCACCATTCAAATCGAGCCCCTTTTAACCGCAAGATAACTACAATTGTGCTGGCCTGTATAGTAGTAAAATATAGCAATAATAGGTATTTAGAGGAGTTCTGGCAACTTTTGGGCCCGGTGCCACTGCACCTGCATCACCATTCAAATCATGACCCTGTTGTTTGCAAGGTAGCTGCACTTGTGGCTGCCTGTATATTAGTAAAATATAGCATAGCTCTTGTATATTAACTTTATTTTTAACACACAATGTTTATTACAACATTTAGAATTTAATCATATGGACCAAATAGATTAGGTTGAAAAAATCAGCCCAATAATGCTTACAAAGTGCAAAGAAAGGTACTGAGGCAGGAATAGGAAATCTCACCAACATTCTAAGGCCAAAATATCTGCTTTACACAACTAAGTAATAAAAAGCAAGCATTCCAGCATACTGTTATAAGCTGCCTGCCTTTTCCGTGTAAAGAGATCTTATCTTGTCAATGAATGTGGCTTAAACAGTGTGAACAGCTTTAGTAGATTTATTGTAAATGCGCGCAGCCAGGGAAAGTTAAAAAAAGACGTTCCACACAAAAGCGAATGAACACAGTAATTCGGCTGGGGGCACTGATAAGAGCTCCCCTTTAAAGATATATTAAATATAAGAGATTTCACAAGCACTGAGCAAGCGCTGTGCAGGCGAAACCTAAAGACGGGTTGGAAAAGCACCCAGTAAATCCGGGTGTGAGCAATTTTCTGCATTTCAGGGAAATACTGATTCCGTAATGGCTGGAGTCTGTAGCGGAGATAATGCCCAGTAAATTTAATTCCAACCCTCCGGTATCCCCGGCCTACTTGTAATGAAGCGCTAAGTACCCCCGTTCACAAAGCATTCTTCTCAATCCCAACATGCCCAGCAGTTGTATTTCTAAGACTTATGCCAGGGCATTGTTTATGGGCACGCCAAATGTGCCGCTGGGACAAACAAAATCAGCCATCAATGTAAATACCTGCTACAGCTACTCCCAACACAGCTGCCACTAAGTGCGTCGTCACGGAGGGCGAGGTTTGTTTCCGCTGTACACAGTGCGTAGGTGCACACACGAGGAGATGCTTGCCTCTTTCACCTCAGCAGTCAGTTTACTTCCGTTGTGTGCAAAGCCTGAATAATGTCTCCAAGGATTCAGAGACTTCAGAACGTGCTACCCACAAAAACAGGCAAGACACAGCTCGAAGACGGGGTTCTTTGAGGTTTGAAATATTAAAAAATATGTGTTCATATGTACAACTGATTAAGGTATCCACTCCACCTGCACCTCACTGTGACGTACCTGTCTGTTTATTACGTTTGTAAAATATTTTTTTTAAATCCATACATAATCCACCTGGTCTATGCCACTAGATCAACCAGTTTTACATCCCCCGTTTACATGGTGCTTTAGAAACATTTCTGTCTAACGAAGGTAGACATTCCAGTTGACTAGCCATGGTTTCCACTGGGTTTGTTTGCTCACGTATGGGTTTTTTGGACATTTGGCCTGAAGAAACATAATTTAATTCTAGTTCTTGGAACAAGTTAAGGGTGTCTACTGGTTTCAAACAGCATTTTATTTAGCCAATAGATTAGCTATTAATTACCCACAGATGCCCAGAGATGCCCAGAGCACACTTAGGGTTGTGCATGTGGTCTTCTGTTGCATGAGTGAGGCCAGTGCCAACTGTGTGTTCTAGGCCTTGCTCTTTCCTAATGTGCCCAGATGTGGCCAGGGTTAGTCTACAATCCACCGCCTAAACCTAGCAATAAGTGCTGAACTGCACCTACCTATCCACTGCCAAATCATGGACTGACCATCTCTCCCAATCACCCTACAAAATATATTAATGAAGTATGTTATTAATCAGTGTACATACTGTTGTAGGAAAGACCCGCTCTTAAGCTTGCAAGATTTTCATTTCAAATATATTTTGTAATTTTTGATCATCTAAAACTTTTTTTTTTGACCGATCTTCCTTTGAACTAGCATGTTTTTTTTTTATAAAGGGTGTCTAAAACGATCCATAACTAAATAATAGAATAGAGGTACTATTTTTTTCTGAGTTCCTGGATGTGGGTTGAGTGTTGCAAGGGCCAGGGGCCCGATTCATAATGGTGCCTTTAAAAATGTCAGAAATGTTCTCATGTAGACTTACGCCTCCCTTTAAAGCATCCGAGGGAAGCTCAGATACTCCTAGGGGTGACAGTGCTGCGCTATACAAACACTGACTGATTGATTGATTGAGCTGTGACTGTTATACATTCAGACAGGAGCTCACAAGCATACAGGAGCTCACAACCATAGTACTGAAACAGCGATTCTGCACATCGTGGATGACGCTCTACTTGCCCTCAACCGCAATGAAACCTGGCTCCTAATCCTGCTCAACCTCTCTTCGGCATTCAACACGGTTAACCATGCCATAATACTAGATCGCATGAAAAATAGGATGGCATTAGAGGGTACAGTCCTAAAATGGTTTAGATCGTTCTTAGAGAATAGAACGCAAAAATTCACAGCCACCCAAACATTATCAGCTTCTTCCAGAAATGCGATCGGAGTTCCTCAGGGCACAACACTATCCCCAGCACTATTCAATCTGTACGTAGAGCCACTCACAGAAACCTTACAACGAGCAAACATCTCCTTCCACATGTACGCAGATGACACACAACTGTACATCAAGATTACATTGACAGAAGAGATAGATATCATGAACCAAGCACTAAAGAGTACCATCCATTGGCTAACCAGTAATCACTTGAAGCTTAACCCCCATAAAACTGAATTCCTGCTGATTTCCCCACAGAAAAGCGCTACGAACATCCTAGAGTGGACCAATCTGATCACAGCACTAAACTGTACACGAGGATTGTTGATTCTACCAAATCCCTGGGAATCATACTAGACAAAAACCTGAATATGCTATCTCATATCAACACAATGGCAAAAAATGCCCGGTTCCACTTAAGCTACCTCAGAAAACTGAAACCCTTCTTAAATAAGTCAGACCTTAAAACAGCAGTCAGGCACTAGTAATATCAAGGATCGAGTACGGTTGCACAACCCTAGCTGGTCTCCCCAAGATTTCAACAGCCCCACTGAAAGCGTGTCTCAATGCGGCCACAAGACTTATAACCGGCTCCAGGAAATTCGACCGCATCACCCCTCATCTGAAAGCGCTTAACTGGCTGCCTTACGAAGCGAGAATACAACTAAAAATGGCATGCATCACCCACAAAGCGATACACTACAAAACACCAGTGTACCTAGCCCAGAAAATCACACTATCAGGAGGATGCCGTGTCTCCCGGAGTCATGGAGATCTATTACTGAAACTGACCCGATTCCGTAAGAAAAGAACTTATGACCGAGCTTTCTCTGGTGTAGCGCCTAGAATTTGGAACGCTCTCCCCCCTAACATTAGAAGAATTTCGTCAATCTCTGCTTTAAAAAATGAAGCCAAATCTTTTTACATGAGTAAATATCTCCCATAATCGCAGCAGACTCGCCATTATCATTGTTCCACCATGATCATACGCATGCTACCGCTCATCGAACATTAACCTCTTTGGGGTATTGTATATATGTTTATTAAGCTTTAATGTTTTTCGCAAAATCATTGTAAAACTACGGATGACTTGGTAACAAAACTGTTTATTGATATGCAAATGTAAAGCGCTCTGATACCCCACTCAGGGTCATGTTCGCGCTATATAAAACACCAAATAAATAAATACTTGCATATCCATTTATGCAGAAGGACTTGTACAGGTGTGCATTTCTGCATGCAGAAATATGACGCGAAAATAAATAAGCTCTTTGCGGCTTTTTTTGTTTCTCCATAGGTACAACATACCCACAGAGAAAACTCTTCCCATGCATAGCCATCTGTTTTGGAGAGGCCCCAACCCCAATTTCCACCCAGAAAACAAATTGACTTCTTCTATGGGCAGAAGTAAATTTCAAACTATTTTCAGAGTGGATACTTTCTTTAAAAGGTTTGTGAATACATACAAACTTGAGTATTTGTGGGTTCTGATTAACCTTTGCAGGTGGTCCAACCGTGGAATGCCCACAAACCCACATCTGCAAGTCATCACTCTGGCAAAATTTCTATGTCAGTGAATATCATTGACAACGCAGAATCCTGCCTTTCCTGATTCTGCGAATTAGGAACTGGATTTTGCCTTCATAAATGTCTTTAATTACACAACTCAGTTTCTCTTTGTTGTGCATATACCTTTAAGATTTGGGCCCAATATTTCTCCCCTCCTCCTTAAACCGACCTAAGCCATATAATAAGAGACAAAGAGAAACAAAGAGATCTTTTTAGTATTATCCATTACGTAGAATTGTATTTAGTCATACTCTTCACTCACAGCTGAATGAGTGTTTAATTTGAGCCGGTGGTTTCCGGTGCTCGGCACCGGCACTTATGGCAGTCTGCCAAATAGTGGCCGTGTTTGTCTCATTTAGAAAAAAAGCTTAACAGTTGTTTATTAATTCAGTATAACTTAAAAAATGACTAATACCGGCCGCCAAAGCCATTCTTATAGCTTTGAAGGCCTGGAATAGTCAGAATTGTCACACTTGTAGGAGTGTGATGGTTACTAGTTGTGTTGCCACTGCAGATTTTAGCCCTGGCAAGGGCAATGCACGGTGCAAGTGGAAGTGGCCTCCTGAAGAGGGCCCTGGCACTTATATTTTTACAAATTAAGCACTGAGCTGAATGCTAAAATATGACATGATAGTCTATTGGATTAATGTGCCTGCTGCAAAGCCCCCATAATACATGAACTAGAGGGTAATGCCAACACAACATATAGAATCTTTTGCCAAATATTGAGGTACTAAGTGGGTGATTTTAAGTCTGAGAAAATTTGCAGTTCACCCACCTAATTTAGAGGTTGAGTAAACAGATGATTTTTTCCTGCAGAACCTCAGTTGGCTTCACCTCTGAAAACCCGCGACCTGGCGGCCAGTCCACCAATTGACCACCCGGTCATACCGACGGCCTGCTTTATTTAGGACTGGGTAACCAACACTAGATTTCCCTTACCACGGCCGCAATTCATGCGGCACCTGAAGGGGGAAATCCATCAATGGCTGCGCGCAAGACCATTAATTTATTTGTTTGTTTCACGCAAACAGACTCTTTCTTTTAGGTTTGTTTGTGTAATACCAACAACATTCTGAGTGGATCAGGAACAACATGGAGCCAGCTAAGCATTTCGCTAAACCTACTTTGAAGCCACCAGTGAAAGCTTAGAGATTCCACTCACGTAGACAAGGAACTCTAAAATGGGCTACAGTCAGCACCAGAGGGCAATGTCACAATTTGTGCCTACCACTACGGGACCTACATCTGGAGCTTTCCAGCATTCAACTATGCAAATAACCCTCTGCTTTATCCTACAATGATTTTCAGCATCTTGGACACAATTCTGCAATTTTGGCCTTCGGCTCGGGCCTTTAACGCTGAAGCAGGTCTTTAATGGCCGGTAGAGCCCACTATGGCGGGCTCTAAGGCTATATTAGTGAGTCAGTCAAAAAGAGAGAATATGTAATCAGCATGGTATCAGTATGGTAAAAGATTATATTTTCAACGTTGACCATATATTTCCAAATATTTATGATTTTTAAGAAGGATGCTAGCGCTTTTTTTGTTTTTCATCTGTGGAGGTTTGAAAACTTTAGATATGTGTCTCCTCATCCTTTCATCCTCGCCTGTGTCTCAGCAAATGTCATCAAAAGTTCAGTTTACAAAATGCCCTCACTATTCAGAGAGACATACATAAACATAGGTCTACATGCTATAATAGTTGACTAGCGTTTGTATAAAGCAGTTCCCATGCTTAATTACACACCAAATGCAGAAAATAAAAAGACTTCAGAGTACCTCGTTGTTGCTTTTTTCTTTAGTCCTAACCACCTTGAAGGCTATGCAGGGTTGCTGCATTTCTACTTCCAGCGCCACTTGAGTGGCATTGTTAGTATAAATGTTTATCTTCGAAAACATTTGTCCTTCAGCTAGTGGATGGCCAGTAGGTTTGGGGAGCCCTGCCTTAGGCGTGTGGCCAGCTGGTAGGACGGTGCACTCTGGCATTATGTAGGGGCTCTTGGCCATGGACAGGTTCAGAATCAAGAGCAAGCTCTTGAAATCACTGGGGTGTTTATTTGCAGCCAGTATAAGATTTCATGGCCAGAGACCTCTTAAGTCTGAAAATAAAGCGGGAAGCATATTTCTGGGATTGATGCAGATTGGTCAACATTCTGGTGGGGGGTACAGCATAGATCCCATTTCAGTAATAGTGTCAGCACAGGACAACTGCAAGGATTAATATAGTCCTTTTGGGGCTCTAGGAGAAGGAACTGATCCCTTTCAGAGACTCAGGTGGTTGCAGGTTTCTTTGCCGTCATGTTGACTTGTAGCATGAAGGATCTGGGCACCATTGATGAAAGCTCTCGCGTTGCGACGTAAAGGCTTAGCGACTGGGGCAGGCTCATTGAGAAAGGAAGAATGGAATGTAGTCACATAAGCAGCGGTGTACTTTGTAAGCAGTCAGACATACACAGCAATAATCTAGCCATGGTGCTGTGAGAGGCAGTCCATGAACATTTGACAATAACCAGCATTCTGTTGAAGTTTTATGCGCATCAGGTTGTCATCAGAGTACTCGTGAAAGCCAATACCACAACTGACGAGCTTTGGGCACTGTGATCTTATACAGACATTAAAGAGGGACGGGCATAAATCTGATCTTTGAGTCACACCATCGGCTGTTTTTTGAGGATATGAAGTGACAAATTTCACTTGCTTGGTATGATCACCTATAAAGGAAGCAACACAGTTCAGTGTTGGACATTGATGAGGATTGAGATCTTCAAGTGATAAATTGGCAATTGGGTTGACCACTGTCTTAAAGGTTGCAAGTAGTTTGAATACCATCAAAGCATACTTGATGCATCGGTTAGTTCTGTTGCTTCATTTTTTACATGACTTTTGCACCTGCACTTTTAGGGGGAATTAGTTAAATTGCTTTCTTCTCTGTACTCATTCACTTTCAGTGCGTATTGTTTTAGTTTGAACTGTTGACTTTTAATAGTTGGGGGTATTTTTTAATAGTTTTCTTGGGGTTTTAATAATTTAAGTGCTGTTATTTTTGAATGATTAGGGTTTTTTTGTTGTTGCCTTACTCACCTTACCCTTTATAGGTGCGAGTTTCTTACGCTGCCATTTCTGTCCCGCTTTTCGACGCCATTTCGGCAGTTAACTGCCTAGTCGTTCGGCAGCAGAGGAGGGGACTTTCACTGAGCTAATGCTCATGAGGAAACCTGCAGCGTGGACGCATGAAGCAGGCGTGCCGCTAGTGCACAGAAGGTGCACCAAAGGCAAGCCCGTCTGCGCCCGTCCGTTCCGCATCCAGTGCCAGTCACACTGCCAGTTTTGTCCCAGGACAGCGTGGCCCCATCGTTTACTCAGCGGATGAAATGTAGTCTTTAGGTAAGAAGCCATGTTGCAATATAAATTTGAATCCTGGCAAAGTGTTGGGCTCAATCTCCTGCGGCATCTGTTGACAGGTTATCACTGTTACCCAGGATGATGAGTTTGTCACAAGAAAGAACAGCCCAGATTTTAATATAAGCACTCCTAGAAATGATAGCAATAATATCAAATTGCAGGAGGGGACTGATAAACGTTAGATCTCCCCCTAAACACACTTTGGACATCTACTGTTTACTGACAGATAAAAAGCTAGGCTTTATTTTCCTCACGGAAACTTGCTTAAAAGAGTGTTCCAACCCAGACAAAGCATTGGCAATTCTTTCGGGGTATACCATACACCAGGTGGACAGGAAGGGCAGTCAGGGGTGGCTTAGATTTACCTTTCAGTGTTCTGTGTTTCGTATTGATAAGTTAGAAGGGACAACAATTCTGGGTTTCTATTTGCAGATTTCTTAGCAGGACTCCTTCTCCAGCATTTTAATCTATCATCCCCTAGGACCTGGCTCTTAATTTCTGGACTCACTAGTAGAGGCCATAGTTCCTCATTGGCTACAATAGTCCAACTTTACCATTCTGGGTGACCTTAGCTGTCATATTGATGATGCTAACATCGGTTCTGCTAGGACAATTGCCGGCCACCTAACTGCTCTCAATCGTACTCAGTTGGTTACTAGCGTTACGCATCAGGCTGGTCATATTCTGGAAGTGGTCTTTACAAACAGTCTCTTACTTTTGGCCCCCCAGAAACCTAGAAATGGTCAGATCACAAGTTTATCCCTCTAACACGTATGTCAGATAATCTTAGAACCGGCAGTAGGTCCCTGGGTAAGACTGGTACTATGTGTTGGTGATGGGGCAAACTCCAGGACTCTGCATTTGTTCAGCAACTTTCTAGTTCTCTCCCTTTGATATTAGGAGAAGTAAACAATGACTTAGTTTAATAATTGGCTCACTGAGGTCATCAATGAGCTATTACCTCCAATTATCGATACTCAGAAGAACTGAGCTCTATCTGCCCCTTTTTCTTCTCCCTCATTGGCACAAGAACGTCTTATCTGTGAAAATTAGAGCGGGCCTGGAGTGCCACGTACGTTCAAGCAAATAGATCCCTCTAAAAATATGCCTTAAAAAATACCATAAAGCTATTATAGAAGCAAAGAGACTGTTCCTTGTTGCAAATATTGAAGCGACAAAGAATGATTCCAGTGTAATCTTTCAAATCTCAAAAGATTTTCTGCAGCCTAAAGGCTTTTCTCCCAATCTCGATTCATCACAGGAACTCTGTGATAGGCTGGCCGAAGTTTTTGATCATAAGATCATGGCTATCTGTTCTGGTTTCACTCCTTCTGTCAAAGCAATGACAATCCCTGGCAGAATGCTATCGAACTGTCCTTTAGCAGCCTCCATCACAAAGTTTAGTATCATTACCTTGGAGGAGTCTGAATAGGCTATTATGCAATGTAAATCTGGATCACCTAAAGACCCCTACCCTCCTTAGGTGCTAAAGAAGGGTAAGATTATCAATCTGATTCTGGATGCCTTACTTAATCAATCACTCTTCTCGGCTGTTGTGCCAGAAAATTGGAAGTTAGCCTTGGTTAAGTCTTTGCTTAAAAAAGCCATTGCTGACCAAAAATGTCCTATATAACTACCGGCCCATTTCTTTACTACTGGCACCCATAAAAATATTAGAAAAACTGGTTAATGCCCAACTGGTCAATATCTTAGAATCACATAACCTTCTTCACTGTTTTCCACCCGGTTTCAGACCTAGACACTCCACTGAGTCTACACTCCTCGAAGTAACCAAATCCCTTAAGCTGATGTTAGATAGTGGAAACAATACTGTGCTGATTCTTTTAGATATGTTGGCAGCCTTTGACAAAATTTGTCATGATAATCTCCTTCAACATCTGGCAGAGATAGGGATTTGTGGTCATGCTTTGGTCTGGCTTCAATCTTTTTTAGAAAACTAAAAGCAAGTTATCATATTGGGGCATTTTAGATCAAAGGAAAATTGCTTAAATATGGTGTCCCACAGGGCTCCTCACTTAGCCCAACTTTATTCAATATGTATATGTCCCCACCTTATTACTCTTATCAAATCATTTGGTATCTCCACCATGTCTTAAGTGGATGATACGCAACTGATTCTTACCCCTGACATGAATTCCAACAGCTCTGAACAAAATTTTAAAAACTGCCTTAGCAAACTTATGTGGATGAATGAAAATTTCCAAAAGTGCAACGCTGATAAAATGAAAATGTTACTGTTAGAAATGGGGGTCTCTTGTTGGCAGAGGTAGGTACCTTTGTCCAAATAGGGACCCTTGCTTCTAGTCAGGGTAAGGGGGATACACTCCTAAAATAACCCCTGCTCACCCCCTTGGTAGCTTGGCACGAGCAGGCAGGCTTATCTCAGAGGCAGTGTGTAAAGCATTTGTGAACACATACAGTAATACAGTGAAAACACTACAAATGGACACCAGACCAGTTTAGAAAAATAAGTAAACTTTATCTAAACCAAAACAAGACCAAACGACAAAAATCCACAATACAGTAATAAAAATGACTTTTAAATGGTAGAAATAGTTCAGTTCAATACAAGTTGTAAATGCGACACTTTTCTCACAAAGTACCTGGGATGCGTCACGCAAAACAAACAAAATGGCCGCAGAAAAGGTGATGCGTCGGTTCCTTACACGCAGGGAAGGTGATGCGTCAGTTCCTTGCTTCCAGGGGAGGTGATGAGTCGGTTCCTTACTGCAGCGCAGGGGAGGTGATGCGTCAGTTCCTTACCAGAGAGGAGGTGATCCGTCGTTTTCTTACTGCGTGGGGAGTTGATGCGTCGGTTTCTTACTGTGTCCCCCAACAATGCGACAGTCTTAGCTCCTCAATTCGATGCGTCGATCCGGTATGATGCCTGGCTTTGTGCAGCCGCACAGCAGGCTTGCGTCGGGATCGGTGCAGTGATCTCAGACTTCGGAGATCGTTGCACCCGAAGCGTCGTGCGGCGATTTCTCGAGCCGCGGCAGGCGCTGCGATGGTTTCTTCGGCAATGCGTCGGAAAACAGGTGCGGATGCATTACGCTTCTTCGATGTTGCGTCGATTCTCCAGCTCCCAGCGACAAACAGTCTCTAGAGGTCCTAAACAGCAGCAGGCACCTCTTTGCAGGTTGGAATTCCCAGCAAGGAAACTCAGGGGAGCTGGTGGTGAAGTCTTTGTGTCCCTGAGACTTTTTAACAGGAGACAAGCTCAGTTTCAAGCCCTTGGAGATCTTTTCTTCAAGCAGGTGACAAAGCAAACAGCAAAGCCCTTTTTCTCCCTTCCTTGGCAGCAAGCAGCCACTGCAGGCCAACCCCAGA
The DNA here is from genome assembly GCA_963921515.1 of Calotriton arnoldi. Lineage (NCBI taxonomy): Eukaryota > Metazoa > Chordata > Amphibia > Caudata > Salamandridae > Calotriton > Calotriton arnoldi. The sequence continues at coordinate 692,211 of CAWUFW010008406.1, forward strand.
CAGCAAACAGCACAGGGGCAGTATTCCTCCTCAGCTTATCCAGCCTTTCTCCTTGGCGAAGGTTCCTCTTGATTTCCCAGAAGTGATCTAAAAGTCTGGGGTCTGCGACCCTCTTTTTATACACCAAAATCCTTTGTTCTTTGAAGGCAGAGAGTGTCTGTACTCAGACAAAACCAGTTCTGTGGGGCACTTTGCAAGTGCACAACAACCTCCATTGTCAGTGTGATCCCTGGCTCCAGACACACCACAGGGGGGCGGAGCCGTCATTGTGGAAGGCAGGCACAGCCCTATTCAGGTGAAGGTGCTACTCTTCCCACCACTCCAAATGCAGACCAGGCCTATTCAGCCCAGCCCTGACTCATCAGACTTCTGGAGCCGCTGCCCCTCTCCAGCCCCTGTCATCCAAAAAGCCAGACATGCAATACACAAACCTAGCAGAGGCACACTGGATGGTTAGGCAAGAAAATACCTACTTCCTAAAAGTGGTATTTTCAAACACAGAATGTAAAGAAAACCCTCACTAAAAGATGCACTTTAACATTCTGAGTTCAGGCATACTAAACTTTACTTTTCTACCTTGTTCCCAGGGTCAGTTATGTTTATAAGATGTTATAAACAAACTCTCCATTCTGTCCTATGGGAACAGATAGCCTTGCAATAGTGAAAAACGAAATTGGCAGTATTTCACTATCAGGACATGCCACACACATCAGGGCACATACAATGCACCCTGCCCACAGGGGTACCTTGGGCCTACCTTAGGGGTGACTAATATGTAGAAAAGGGAAGGTTTAGGGACTGGCAAGTGTGTGCACTTGCCAAGTCGACATGGCAGTCCCATACTGCACACAGGCTCTGCAATGGCAGGCCTGAGTCACATTTTACAAGCTGCGTCTGTGGGTGGCACAATCAGTGCTGCAAGCCCACCAGCAGCATTTGATTTACAGGCCCTGGGCACACATAGTACACTGTACTAGGGTCTGACAAGTAAATCAAATAAGCCAATCATGGAATCACTAATCCATAACAATAATTTACAAAGGGAGCACTTGCACTTTGGCACTGAACAGTAGTGGCAAAGTGCCCAAAGCATCTAGACCAGCAAAAATGGAGTCCAACACACAGCAAAACACAGGAGGTAAAAGGCAAAAAATGGAAGGGAGACCCACACCAATGGTGCCAGGTCTAACATTTACCTTTTGGAAAGAACAACCAGTTCTCTATCTTGAATTGGTGGGCAGACAAAAATGATAGCCCCCCTGCTTACTTAGGTGGTGAAGAACTTGGAAGTCAAGGGGCTCATTACGATGGCGGGCGGAAACACAACCGCCGTGCTGGCGGATGCAAAAACCACCAGTTACCGCCGGCACGCAGCAGTCCACACGCCCGCCCAATTACGATGCGAAAAGTAGGCCAAACACCGCCGGCAAGCCAGCAACACCGTCCGCCATCAAAGTGCGCCCGTACACGTAGCGGCGCAGCACAACTGACACACACCGTCCGACGAAACACGTCCCGCCCGGCGCATAAATTACGATGCCGCAAACAAACAGCTCCCACGGCTAAGAGATACCGTACGACAAACCGAAGCGGTAACACGGACGCCGAGCACGGACAACGAAGAAGCGGCTCCCCGAGCATGAATCCAGCACTGCAGGCCCTCCCCATGCTCCTGCTGATGCACCACCAAGGACGCAACGTACCGCGGAGACGCAGGTAGGCACACACACAACAAGTGCACGCAAACAGCGCACACAGTGCAAGGGCGGAAAAGCGGACAACCCCCACCAGCGCGTGTACACTACACATCCACCATTGCATCCACATATGACACACAGGCCAAATCGTAACATCGCGTAACATGTGTACACACCACCTGGGACTAGGAACCAACGACCCCGTCACGGCCCCAAAGCGGCGATGACGCCGCCACACATGCGCACAACGCAGAGGCCAACCGCAGCGCCATGCATGCGTCGCACACAGACACAGGGACACAACCAAGCAGCACACACATCAGCCCCACCCCGAACGCACATGACACGTGACAGGCCTGCCACAGACATGTCCCCAACGCCCAATTCACGGACAACACCCAACGCCACACAACCGACGCACACATGTCAGTGAAGACACGCAACAGCAGGACACAACCCAGTGTAACAAACATGGCGTAGCACACAGCGGCGGCAACACCAACTAGGAGAAGCAGGGCCCCTTCGGGAAGAGGAACGCCAGTACCACACTGAAACACCCATACCACCCTGCACATATGAACAAGACATATAAAACGGAACACCAAAGAGCCCGGGGACCGACAACAGGTGGCCCAAGAATAACATTCACACACAAGGCCCAACGCAGAGCGGAAAGGCAGCCTGCCGCCCACACAAGGGAGAGCAGACAGCACTGAATGACCTTCCATTCCAACTCCGAAACCACAGCCCTACGACAGAAGCCGGTGAATACAGCCATTGTCCAAGAATAGACCAACACAGGCATGCCGAGGAGACCGACCACAGGGCAGATAGCGCATATCACAGAAGCACACAACGGACGGGGAAGAAAGAAGAAAACACTCCCCATGTCGGCCACATGCAAGTTAATTGGAAGGAGTCACACATCACTGACCTTGAACTGTCTGAGAAGCATGTGGGAAGAGGGCCCGTGTCCTCCAAACAAGCCAACAGAACACAAGTCCTGTCTCCCTACGACTACACAGAGCTCTCAGCAACCTCGGAGCGTGCACATTGCAGACTGCACACACAGCCGGAGCACGCCACCACAACGCACCGCTGCGAAATGGCAACCGCAACACACCTACCCAACTACGCCGAACAGCTCAAGCTGTACAAAACCAACCTGTTTCATACATTGGGATGCGATCTCCTGTCCCTGCTGAACGTAAGTTACCGACTGACTTACCGCATCACATTGTTCAGCTGCGTCATGCCCGTCTTCTACTGTCGGAGGTGTCCCTACCAGCATCCCGTGGAGATATGCCTCTCCAACCCAGCATGTCTGAAGGCGGACCTGCTACCACCACTACTCCTCCCTCTGGACGCACACGACAGGGCCTGCTCTGCCTATGGGGGCATGGCGTATGTGGCCAACATCGCACCCGCACTGAAATGGGACCACTGTGCCTCCACACGACGGATCATCGAGAACAGCTACATCGAATGTCACCCAGCATGCCCCATCATGGTCCTCCAAGGGACAACTTACGAACAACACCTTGACAGCCACCATCCGCTACATTGGCAGGCAAACATGTACACCACCAATGACATGGAAGCCCTGCTGCACGGCATCGCATACCTGACAACCTGTAAATTCGTCGGACCACAACGCAGGTTCCCCGATTGACCTATGATGTCCAACCCCGCACCCATGCTTAGCTTCCGCACGGACTGGCCAGTCACCACCACAACAGCCATACCAAACGACCGGCAACTGTAACCACACCATCAACGACATCGCCATGACATCGGATATGACCGGGACATGCACACTGTTCCCCATCACATCCAGGAACACCGCATGCATCGTGGGAGGCAGTGGCATGGGCTCTGTGTATCGCACCCACATGGACGGAACTGCACGAACAACCAGGACACGACATGGATCCAGCGCCCATGGACACACACACCGCTCAGTGGACATGAATAGGTCGCCTGGAGTCTGTGGGTGCTGCACCCCTCCCACCCCCGCCCCGGGAATCCCATACCAGGACCTTTGCATGGACGACAAGTGCATACAACAACAACACGACCCCAGTGACTGTGACATGTCCAGTAACCACCACAGTGCAACAACAAGTGGCACGCCGCTGCATGCACGCAAGCACATGCCCTGATGTCATCTCACATGCACGCGTGCATGAGGAACAACCGCAGCAAACCTGTCACATGGAACTGAGATGGACTGTGCCCATGATGCCAAGCGGTCTGGTAGGCTACATGTATACCGTCTGTGTCAAAGTCCGCAGCTCCGCAGCTATACGTAAATGTACATTAGCACAGCCTTGGCCAAGCAGATGTCACTCTGAAGCCCACATCCCACATGCAACAGCCAATCACATGTAACCCCACACCCTATCCCATTTGCAATCATGCTCAGTATATCCTCAACATGTATTCCGCTGCCAGTAGTGTCCACTATACTGCATCACAGAGGACAGAAGACTCAATATAATGTTTGAAACCAAAACTGTCTCCGCTGACTCATTTCACAAGTACGAATGAGAGAGGATGAGAGTATGTGAAGTACACGGCAGTCGTGACATGACCATGTAGTCCACTGGTATTGGATGTCAACGCAAATGAGTAGCACAACTGTGGAAGACACACGTGTCGTGTGAAGTCGTATGGACGCAGTGCTCAGGTGGGTGGGTGTGACGGGTAGATGCGCACATGCCAAGTTGGAGCACGCCGTGTCGGGAGGGGTCATGAACAGTACACCACCGCTTCCCTGGGCATTGTGAGAGGACACCTGTCGGGGGGAGTGAACACGTGTGTGCACAGCAGCCGGGCACACGTACAAAGCGGTACCAGGCGCACCTCAGCCCACCCTCTGTGGACAAGCTGGATCCTGTTGTGCGCCCGCCATGCCCCTTGACAAGGCACACACAGCCCCAGTCGACCAGGTGTAACCCCAACATAGTCAATCCGCACAGGCGATACAGGGCACGGGATGGCAGTGGAGCATGGTGTGTGAGAGGTCTCCTCGCGCTCCTCCTGGTCATATCACGCAGGCAATAGAACCTCAACGTCTAGCATGGCACAAGTCAAATGGAAGTGTAGGGGGGACGCACCACAGCATGAGCAGCACTGACGTCACGGGAGGTGGCTCGCACCATCCCATCCATTGCCCATTATACCAACCATGCCACATGCCATTGCGACTAAGTGCAAGCGCGTGCGCCACCACCCCCGAGCCCTCCCCAGAGAGGCCAAAGAGTGAATGTGTGGGCCATCAGTCACAGACGGACGCGGCATGGCCGCAAGGGCAGCCACAGCCACTGGGTGTCGCAGGAGGCGGATCCGGATGGCGAAGACTGTGATGCATAGTCCATGCAGGCCGGGTCTCCATTTGGGGCACCACGCAGGTGGACGGCGTCCCGCAACACATCATACCCTGAGACAGCCCACTCGTGCAACTGGACCCACACATACACTCCTTGCCCTCTCTGGTGCGAGCTTGGGGCTGCCTGTGCAAGCGCTAGCCTCGCAGGTGAGCATGCATATTGGGGGAGCGAGGGGAGGACATGAGGGCTGGGGCGAAGATGACTGTATCACTGTCAGTTAGTACAAGGGATGACCCAGATGTGGAAAGGAAGAGACGTGTCCCGTGTGTACTGCAACTAGTCGCCAATCCAACTACCCCCCATGTCCGGAATGTAAGCCCGCACCTAGGCCCGCCCATCCGCCACATCGAACATACCACCAGCACGACAACCTTCCCATTCGAAACACTGACTGGGGGTGGCGACCAGTGTACAATCATGTGTAGCCTACCCACGCGTACATGTGGGCCCTCCATGATCCATGTCACCTGCGGCAAAGTCATGACATGCGCAATGAGGGAAGTGAGGAGAGCTGTCCGCCCCACGCGCAGAAGGTGCATCAGCTCCACAGACCCAGCAGCGAGTCCAGCAGGGGTCACATGTGCAGGGGCAGCTGTGCCTGGTGTGAAGGCACATGCATATAGACAGCACATCGACCAATGTGTAGTCTGCCCACATCTACAGTCCATCATCATGCGGACATAGGAATTGAACACAGGGCAACACATCTTCAGTTGGTGCACCCACCGTGACCAACAATGCGCAATCATCGACGTACCCGCCCTGTGCATGGCCCCCCACCCAACGGAGGCACATCCAGTGCCACCATCCCACACACACAAGCCTTCCACGGAACATGCTGTGTCCAATGGTCAGTACAGAGTCAGCGCCCATCTGGTGGATCCTGAACAGGAGACACATGCACACACATGCCAGCTCCCACTATGTACGTCTGCCACCTGGCACGTGCAATGTAACCTCTCACCTGTGACGTGTGACTGCAAGCACACAGCCGTCTTGGCATGGGGCTGTCAATGTGGACACCTGTCAATGTTTCGGGAGGTGTGATCCGTACAGTGCTGTACATAGGGTGCAGTGCTGACACCTACTACTGTCTCATATCCCCTCGTGCCACAGGTCCCACTTGTTTTGGCCGCTCAGCCTGTGCCCACATCGTCGTCGTCGTGTGCCATACTCATCCAGCCGCGGAAGCAGTTCCATGCTCAGCAGACATTCATGTTGCCGTGGCGTTGCCGCTTGACGGATATGCAGTCAGTCCCCATCAGCACGCCCCGCAAGTCATTGGGGCCTAGATCCCCATGTGCATGCACATGGCAGTGGTTTGTATCACTAGCCATTGCCATTGTTGGGAGACCTGTGTAAGTGTATTGTGGCCGTGCCGTCCCAGCTTGACAGCTGGGCTGTGGCTCATGTGCTTGCTCAGTCATGTCAGTGATGTGTATGCGAAATTGCTATGTGTCGTGTTGCTTTGACATGTGTCCTCTGCCATTGTCCCTAGGCGGAGACCGAACATTGACCGCCCATACCAATTGCTGGCGGACATGGACGATACAGAGGTTATTAGGAAGTTTCGGCTGGACAGGCCAACCCTGCATCGACTGTGTGCCATGTTAGAACCCCATCTCCGTCCCCGCAGGGTGTATCCGACTGCTGTCACCCCCACGGCTAAGGTGATGGCCGCCATGCATTTCTTCGCCACTGGGTCATTCCAGCACACAGTGGGCATTGGAGGAGGGATGTCCCAGCCCATGTTCAGCAAGGTGCTGAGGGATGTACTGGCAGCCATGATGCTGTACCGAAACAGGTACATCCGCTTCCCCAGGGCTCGTGAATTGGCGGCAGTGAAGGGTGCATTCTATGCCCTTGGCAGAATCCCACACGTCGTTGGAGCCATTGACTGCACACATGTCGGCCTTGTTCCACCACAGGCCACTGAGCACCTGTACCGCAACAGGAAGCACACGCACTCCCTGAATGTGCAAGTGGTGTGCCTTGCGGACATGGTGATCACCCACGTGTGTGCAAAGTTCCCAGGCTCGGCCCATGACGCACACATAATGCGCAACAGCATCTTGCCACGACTGATGTCCAATATGCAACAGGATCGTGCCTGTATTGTCGGTGAGTATGTGGAGTGGTGTAGCGTGCTGGTTGTGCGATGCTGTCCCCTGTCCAGTTGGAATTGCAACGGTTCTCTGTGTCCCTCACACCCAGGTGACTCTGCGTACCCGAATGGGGCATGGCTGCTCAGTCCATTGAGGAATCCTCGCACCCCAGCAGACGATCGCTACAATGAGGCACATGGGAGGACCAGACGTGTGGTCGAGCGTACCTTTGGCCTCCTCAAGTCCAGGTTCAGGTGCCTGGACCGCACCGGGGGTGCGCTGGCGTACTCCCCACAGAAGGTGTGCCGGATAGTGGTGGCGTGCTGCATGCTGCACAATCTGGCCATTCGGAAGCAGATCCCCCTCATCGTGGATGACGGAGATCAACCAGGGCCCCAGCCCGCAGACCAGGACAGCTCGAGTGAGGAGGACAGCGGAGAGGAGGAAGCTGGTAATGTGCGGCAGCAGCTCATCGCCCGCTACTTCACTTGACGGTGAGTGTCCATGTACGACGGCTGATGTGGCTGTATCTGTGCAGGTGTGTGTGTGCTGTGTCAGGGTGGCCGTTTGTTCACTGCGTGCTGTGTGTCAACGCTCCATGGCCAGGGTAGTATGCCACTGTTGGTGGCTGTGGCATTGTGCCCTATTGCTCTGTGCGATGTGTGTACATTGCTTGTAGTTGTTGACATGTACTGTGTGATGGGTGTGTGACACACTCATTGAATGTGCTCCTGTTCTGTCTCCCACTCCTAGGTCCCTACAGGCCCTCCGGATTCAATTGCCATGCCACGCATCAGGTGCCTTTCCGCCCAAGGTGGCCGTTGTATTCCGTACAAATAAAACACAGGGCACAAACAGCAGTTAGTGTAAAAGGTGCATTTATTACAAACTGTGACATGTGATTGTGTGTAAGGTGATGACAAAAGTGGTGCGTGCAGTGACAATGAGCTGTCGGTCATGGCTGCGTGATGCTCAGGGTGTACCCACTGGTTCTATGTCCATAGTCCAACACACACATGCCATCCAGATGGCTGTGTGGAGTGGGATCGTAGTCCAAGTCAATGCAGTGGCTGGTCAAGGAAGGCTGGCGGAAGGCTGGCTGGCTGCCTCACTTGCGTTTGGAGCGTGCAAAGTCCTCCCGGGAGATCTGTTTCCACTTCGGACGGCCCCTTCCACGTTTGCGAGGGGGTGCCTGCTTGCGACATGCTGGTGGTTGAGGTGTGCTCACTGGCTGTGGACGCAGGGGAACTGGACACTGCTGCTCCACCCTGCGCCCGGCAGGTGGTGGCGGAGGGGGAGCTGCTGTCCCTGGCTGTGACCTCACCGCCACCACCAGCTGGCCCATGAGGTCCACGAGTTGGCCCATACGGGCGTCCATGGACCTCAGCACCCCCAGCACCTCACGCGTGTCTGAAGCAGACCGGACCCATTGTCCTTGGGCCTCTTCATAGGCCCCAAGGACTCTGGCCATTTGAGGCAGGGCATGGCTCCCAGGGGAGGCTGGCGTTTCCCTGACCCTGCTCCTCCTACCAGTCCTGCTGCCACCGGCCTGCCCACTAGCCACATTGCTCACCACGGTCCTCGCTGTGGCTCCCAGGGTGGATCCAGTCGGCCGGGCCACCACCTGCGCTGGGGCTGGTGCCAGCGAAGACGTGGTGGTGGTGGCGGCGGTGGTGGTCGGTGCGGCGATGGTGGCGGTTGCGGCAGTGGTAGTGGCCACAATGACCGTGGGTGTGGCCGCAACGACAGTGGCAGCAGGGGGCTGGGAATGTTCAGCAGCCCTGGATGATGGGTTGGTGGGTAGGAGGGGTCCTGGGGAGCGGCTGGGCCCTGCCACACCAGATGGGTCTGCTTGGTGGTCCGTGTCCGAAGAGGAGGACAGATCCTCCAGATCCGTGTGTCCTCGTTGGGGGCTTGTAGGCTGGCTGTGCTGGCTGCTGGCTCCATCCCCAGCATCCAGCAGTTCGTCACCTGTGGAGAGAATGAGATTTGTTATTGTGTTGCACCTGGCGAAGTATGTATTTGTCGTCTGACATTAACAGTTCGTGCAATCTCGTACATGGGTTTCCCGGAGGCGTGTGTGTGGCTGTAGCATCTGTAGTTGTGTGTGCTTGGCAATGGGACTGTGTGCTGTGCACATGTGGCATGGGACGGATTGGCCATGCCGATGGGTGTGTTGCTGTGCCCCTACTTATTGTGACTCTGGTGTATGCGGGCTCCTGGCCCATCCTGGGTCTGGTTTGTACTTTGCTTTTGGTGTTCAGATGGGACGCTTAGGAACGCATATGGCAACATGGGGGCCATGCCCCAGATTCGCATTTGGGAGGGGATATGCTTTTGGGGTTCAAATGGAACGCTTAGGAACGCATATGGCAACATGGGGGCCATGCCCCAGATTCGCATTTGGGAGGGAATATGCTTTTGGGGTTCAAATGGAACGCTTAGGAACGCATATGGCAACATGGGGGCCATGCCCCAGATTCGCATTTGGGAGGGAATATGCTTTTGGGGTTCAAATGGAACGCTTAGGAACGCATATGGCAACATGGGGGCCATGCCCCAGATTCGCATTTGGGAGGGAATATGCTTTTGGGGTTCAAATGGAACGCTTAGGAACGCATATGGCAACATGGGGGCCATGCCCCAGATTCGCATTTGGGTGGGAATATGCTTTTGGGGTACATGCTGTGAGCCATGGGTGCCGAACGTGACTTGTGTTGTGGCAGCATGACAGTGCATGGTTTGAGGTGTGTGCATGCTTGACATGGCCTGCATATTTGCTGTCTGTTGTGATTACTGGACATGGCATTGGACGCATCGTTATGAGTGAGTGATGGTTGTGTGCCAGCCAACGTATTGCAGTTGTCCCATCTCCTTGGTGTGCGTGCTGCCCTGTGCCATGTGCATCACTGCAGTGCTCGGGGGGTGTGGCCCATGTTGTGTGTTGTTGCTCACAGTGTGTCGTGCGCTTCATTGACTTCTGGCACATGGTTGGTCATGGGCATGTATCTTAGCGTGACTGCTGTATGTGTGGCAGCTGTGCGGATGACATGCCTTTCATGAGACTGGGGCTGACGGATGGGATGGATGGGATGTTGTATGTGCATGGTGTGTCTGTGTGTTTGATGGGTTCAGTGGTGTTCGTGTGCATTTATGTTGTTCCGCTCTGTTGCGTCTAGTGTTGTTTGTCTTACATAGGCGTAGTTGTGGGGTGTGTGGTTGACAGGCAGTAGGGGCTACATGGACAGGACTTCAATGGTGTTTCGGTTGTGTGTGATGAGTTGCACAGTGGCTGCCGTGTGGTACTATATTCAGTGTGGCTTGTGCATGCAGACGTGGCTCCTTGGGTGTTGCTATGTCTGTGATGGGTCATGTGGGGTGTGAGTCTGTTGTTCATGTCCGTGTGCACATTGTTCACTTGTTCGTGACGGTGGGCGGTGCTGCGTGTTCGTCTGCTACGTGACATGTCCCATGTGTTGGTCGTGTTCCGGTCCTCATGCCTCCAGTAATCCAGCCCTGTCCAGTTTCCCACCTGCAAGTTGTTCGTGCGTGCACTGTACTGGATGCCACATGGCTCTAAGCGGGGGTGCTCCATGTTGCAGGTCTGTGGGGGTGGGGGGTGTTGTGGGTCGTGGGGGTGGCTGGACACCCACTGACACCGATTGCTGTGGACCGTGATGTCTGCCTTTCGGCTGTCGTTGTGCACTGCGGTGGCTGACACGTGGCTGTGGGGTGTGGTTGATGCTCCTTCTTGCTGTGCTGTGGGACTAGGGGCCTGGTGTGTGTTGTACTTGGGCTGTCCACCGTCCCACCCACTGCACTTTGTGTTCCTGCCACTTACCTGTTACTTGTCGGTTAGTGCAGCTGTGGCGGACACATGGGTGTGGTGGGTGCTCGTTGTGGCGCTTCTGGCATATTTGGGGACCTGTTGGTGGTTACGTGGCTGGCTGAGTGTACACATGTCCCCACGTATGTTACAGTTGTTTGGTTTGGGCTGTGTGTGGTGGTGTCTGTTGCATGTGTGTGTGATGTGTTGTGTATTGTGTGCTGGACATGGGGGTGTTTGTCCCTGGGAGCTGTGGCATGGTGGTAGTGCATGTGAGTACATAGCGGTGTGCTGGTATACATTAGTTTGTACTTACCAGCCTCCACTCCCCTGCTAATCCGGCGAGGATCTCCGGATGTATTATGACTCGCACCTTCTCCTCCCACGCTTTGAAGGTCTTGAAGAGCGCGGGATTCCCTCCGCCTGTGACGGCAGCCAGCTCTCTGTTTTTGCCCTCCTTCTTCTTGACCAGGCTCTTTACGTCATTCCAACGTTTGTTTATTTCTCCTCTGTTCCTGGGCAGGGTCCCGACTGCATTGACCTGGTCTACGATCCGGTTCCACATTCTGTTTCTGGTGGCTAGTGGTGTGTGCTGGACCATGTTCCCATAGATTTGTGGGTACACCTTGATGATCTCGTCGACCATGACCGTCAGCTCAATGGGCGTGAACTTGGGCATTCTTTGTGGTGCCATGGTGTTTGTGGTGCTGGTGCAGTGTGTGTTGTGTAATGTGCAGGGGGTTTGTGGTGCAGGTGTTTGGTGGTGGTGGTGGTGGTGGTTGTGATGTGTGCGTTTCTGTGGTGTGCTGCTGTCCTTGCTGTGTCACTGTGTCCTCTCCTCTCTGGTTTGCAATGTAGCAAGGGGTTGTGGTCTGTGGGAGTGCTGCTTTTGTACTTACCTATGTGGGTGTGTCCTCATGGTCTGTTGTTTTCAGGTGTGTTGTGTCTGGGGTTCTGGCCTTTGTATTTTTTGTTTGTCTGGGGGGTGTTTTCGGGATGTGTACTGTGCTTGTGTATTTGTGCGTGCCTTGCTGTGTGGACTTGTTGGCCATGTTGTGTGCTATTGGTTTTGTGAGCGGATGGTTTCTGTGCAGGTACGTGGGCGCCATGGCTTCTGCCGTGTCGATTCTCATCGGCGTTGTTTGCGCTGGCGGGCGGTATATTTGTGGTTTTCCCGCGCTCATGGCGGTGCGATCGTAATTTCACGTGCGGTGTGTCGGCCGTGAGGGCGGGCGGTTTTGTGTTGTCGTGCGTGTTTCCGTCCGTGGCGGGCGGTTTGACTCCGACTCGGACGTTGGCGGGCGGTATTTTGTGTGATTTTTCGCCGATGGCGGTTTTCGGTTTGTGTAATCGTAATGGCGTGGTCGGTGTTCAGGCGGTGTGTGCGGGCGGATTTTTGCCGCTTCCATGCCTGGCGGATTTTTTTACGCCGGGTATCGTAATGGGCCCCCAAGTTCTTTATCATTTTTCCCCCATTTAAATACTGTGCCAGGAGTATGTTTTTCTGTGGTTAAGTCTCTAAAAATGTTTGTTGATTTGTAACTTTTTTCAGCTAGGAAGTCGGTTGTTCATGCCCTGATCGCCTCAAGGCTTGGCTATTGCAATAGTCTCCTCTTGGGTCTGCCTAATTATCTGATCCAGAAGCTATAGGTGGTACAAAATGCTACAGCAAAACTGGTACTTCATCTCCCTCATCAAAGCTACATCACAGAGGGTTTTCGGGAGCTCCATTGGTTACCAGTTGGTAAACAAATTATTTTTTAAGTTTTAACTACTGTGTACAGTGCCTATTATCAAACTGGTCCTAAATTCTTCTCTGATCGTTTTGTTCCCTACCAGCTGCCGAGGACATTGACATCTGCCTTTAAAAATCTTCTAGTTCTCCCGAAGTTCAGGTTACAAACTGGGGGGTGGAGGGGGCATATCTGTATCTGTTCTTGGGGCAAAGGAATGGAACAATCTTCCACTCGCTCTAAAGCAAACTGCCAACAATGCTACTTTCAGAAAACTTCTGAAAACATGGCTGTTCACTCAATCTTAAGTGTTTATTTTCTGGAGGAACAGGTTTCTTTAGTTTGTTTCAGTGTTGTTAGTGCCGAGATGCCTATCAAGGTGGTTGTTGGGCTTTACAAATGCCATGCTCATCCATCCATCCATTCATTCATTCATTCATGTTATCAGGTCTGGCCATTAGCAGATCTTCCCTCATGTCCGGGGTAATCACCCTAACCCATTCAGCTCATGTTGGAATGAGTGTTGCACACCGGCCACAGTTGAAAAGGTGATAGCTGCACGTTGCAGATCTAAGGTACGCCTGACTTTCACCAGGACCTGTGGGTCTGCATGTGCCTTTCAAGCAGAGGGGGAGGGCAAGAAATTCCCCATGACTGAGGGGCATTTTTATGAGTTGAGTTAGAAGGGGTCAAAACCTAGAAGCCTAACTTAGACACTCGTGTGTTACAGATTTCATAGCTCGGTGGCAAGGACATAAAGACCTTCAGTGTCTTCGTGGCATCAGACTCCATGACAGATTCCATGATTGGGACAAATCCAAAATGGTAAAGGTGTTAGGAATTAATGGAGACTGGTTGGAGAGGCAGAGCTGGCAATGCAGTGCTGAATGGAGGTTTAATGTTTGCTTGTAGGAGGTGTATTTCAACTTTACAGAGCTCTTGCAAGGTTGCTTGTGAGGTAGCAGCCTGGACAGAGATGTGTCCACTTTCTGAAGATACAGAAAAATATATTATTAGAATTGGCAGCCCTACTTTGAATTTCAGCTGCTATGGCCCATTCTCTGTCCAAAGTTTAGCTTTGTTTGATTGTTAGTTTGTCAGGCTTTGTGGTCAGAGACAAATTTGTATTTCTTCCAGTGCCTTTTAAAAGTACCTAAACACCACTTCAAGGATTAAAGTTTGTTGTTGATCAATTTGTTGCACTGAGCTTTCCTGCTCATAGTCCTCCTGCATTAAAAGGTACATGTTGTACATTGGACAGCTAGAAAAGTTACCATTTACCGTTGTGGAAAGGCAATCAGCGAATTGGATAATCCATGGGTATACTACTTTGCCAATTTTCACATTCCATTTCCAATATTGTCTACAACACCACCAAGTAGGCAGATATGAGGCATTAGGGGAAGGGTTTGTGAACGAATATTGGGATCTACTTTTCAAGTTTGGATGTAGAATTGGGGAAACTGAAGTCTTTCTCAGCGGTTCTGACTGTGAGAACACTTTAAGTGGGTCTTTAGTCCACAAGTAAAGTGGATGTGTGGTGCACTCCTGGCTAGTAACTCTTCAACAAGCTTTTGTAATTTTTTTTACTATTTTCGCGTCTTTGGAGGTGATCAAGAAGTGCAGTCACGAGTGACATAACAAGATTCGCTGTTGACCATGAGAAAATTCTAAATAGATGAAGAGAAGTGATCCTGAAGACAGGTTGATTCAATTTACTGAGTGGCATCATCAGACCTCATTTATCAGCGCTTCAGGTTAACATTCAAATTGCCCCTGAAGAAGGGACAAAGTCCCAAAATGCATTGGGCATGAAGATTGAGATCTTTTTATCGTTTTGTTTAATTATTTTGTGTACAAACAGAAGCTTGTTTATGCAATTTGTTATTTAATTTTGTGTATGTCTATGAATGTAAATGAACCATAAGTAGAATTATGTAAAAAACTCAGACAATAAATAATGGAAAGTAGCATGATGATGTTAATGATATTGTTGATTTTGTGATATATTATATTGTATAGTGCACACTGAATTCAAGTTGAACCACTTGATTACTAATTAATCCTTAGTCCACAAGGACATTTGGCTTCACTGGGCTTGTAATGCATCTGTGGCAAACCTGTCCTGCAACTTGAAGGGCTCCCCAGAGGCCATGATTCCTCCGGCTTTCAGATTGCTCTCTAACGGGAGCTATTTTATGCTGAACAGTCAGGGCTGTTGTGGAATGAAACCAGGCATTGCATATCTGGTGACAGTAAATTCCCTAGTTACTTGTTGTACTCAAGTTCTGTTTCCACCTGCCCGCACATTTAGGGAGGAAACGCTGCGGCCTTCAATAAATGTTTCAAACATACTCTTTGATGTTCTGAGCAAGCTGAAAGCCATACAGATTCAATGAGATGTGGCCTTATCATCCGCTAAAGAGACTCTCTGGGGAGAGGAGTTGGCCTAACGGGGTAGGGCGGTCAACCTTGAATCTGGGGAACCGGGTTCGTGTCTCGGCAAGAACGCGCAACATCCTGTGATTCTGGGCAAATCACTTAATCCCCCCGTGCCTGACCAAAATGAATGTGTCCTCATGAAATGCAACTGGTGCTCGTGTAAAGCGTTCTGATACCCGACACCTTCGGGTCAAGTTTGCGATACATAAAACTCCATTAAAAAAAAAAAGAGACGTTTCATCTCTAGGTTGCAAGGTCCTCTTCGGAGATACTGGCACTGCTTCATACTAACTTCCCACTGCATTTTGGGGAGCTTGGTCATCGTATCTTTAACATGTCTGTTACAAAGGGAATAGCGCACCTTTTTAAATCTATAGGCTCTGGGTTGGTCAGTATCTTCCAGACAGTTTTGGGAATAATTCCATCTTTTATACACTCCTACCTGGAAGCATTTTTAGAGGTCTTCCGCTTGTCCTGCTCCTGGTTGCCGGGACTGTGATTTTAATTTTTCTGCTCTGCAATGGATGTACCAGTTCAAAACGAAATGGAGCGAGCAGTACCACGTGTGCTGCTGTGACGTGAAAGCATGGTGCATTACTTCGGTACACCTATGCTTCAGGAACTGAATGGGTATTGGTTCTTGTCATTTCAGGCTGTCTGGCTGCACTGCATGCAACCTGTATTACGCTGCCTGCTGTGCACTTTCGAACATGCCATGGATTTATGCCTCAGATTGCAATTGGTTGAGCCGTCGGACATAGATGTACAGGTGGACCCCTTAAAAACCAATTTGTATAGTTGTCCTCAGCGTATTCCATTGCTGCTGAATGCATTTTACAAGTCATCCTGGGATGCTTCAGCTCCTAGTGCCATGAATCTTGGCTCTGCGGACCTTCTACAGGCTGTGGTCACTCCCTCAGCAGCTGCTGTGGGGTATGGATGGGAACACATTTGCTCCATAAACCTGCTTTGAGGTACACCTCTGGGAACATCGTCTGCGGTTTCTGGAAACAGAAATGTTTCATCTACCACTCAGAACACATAAACAATTGGCTATTCCATTTGGTGGGAACTCTTAATTTGGCCTGATTTTTGTTCTAAAGTAATTTTAAACCTGATTTTATTAACTTTTATATGTTTTATACTTTTAAGTAAATGACTTTCTGTGTGCTTTGACTTTCAAACTGCACGATTGCCTTTTTAGAATTAGTTTTAGATTAATTTTATATCTTAACATTTTATATGCCACTGTTTTTATATAGATTTTCTATTTTTATGTAGCTTATTGGTCGTTTCTTTATCTGAAGAGTGGTAGTCATGTGTCTTAGATAGGCCCATGAAGGAACGCTGCCATTTTCACCATGTACACGTTTCTTACATTCCCTTTCCCTTTCACACAATAAACTTTTACACACATTTGAGTACATAACAGGCTAGATTAGTCTCTCTGGAACTGCTTCGATTACAGATTTCACTTCACTAAACAATTATCACGACTCCTTGAACACTATGTACAAGACCATGACACACACATTGTGCAAATGTCGTTATATTTTTGATCCATGAGGCGACACGGCTATATATAGACCATAACAATGATGGCATACCTAGAGGATTCGCAAGGATGTTTTTCCTTATAAACAAACAAGCATTTCCGGGTTTAGGCAGAGGAGCTCTCTGCTGACATTGGTGAGGTCTCTGCAGGCTGAAGCTTCGGTCCAGCAGCTTGCTGATCTCTGCGAGGGGTGTCCAGCTTGTGACCAAGATGGGGACTTACATTCTTTGTCAGGGAACTCAGACCCTCCTCCACCTTCAAAGAAAGTCTCCGTTCCACCAGGTCAATTTCAGGTGAAATTATGCCAACAGCCCGCGCCAAAAAAAGAAGCTAAGGTGGTACCATTAGCAGGCCTAACAGCTGAGTCTTTTGAATCTTGCACCTTACGCTTACCCATGACACAAATTGGAACGAGGGTATTTGAATAGGCGATAACACAAAGTCACCAATGATCAACAGACAAAATGTTATGAAATAAAGTGAAAGGAAGCCTGCATGGGTAGTCCTACCGAATCACAGATGTATGAGGGGGGCGCAGCTCAGTCTCCTCTGGGCAATGACGGGTGAAGACGGACCCGCCCTTGGCAACGTGCTTTGCCTGGGCGTGCCTTTGCACGTCCCATGCAGCGGGACCACAGCGCTACTTTCTGGGGCTGGATAAACAACAACGAGATGCAGGTTTGTGGTTGCAGGGCTTCTGGGACTCGTAGTTCCTAGCAGCTCCCGATGGCAGTGGCTCTTCTCCTATTCACCCGCATTTACCCCCTTGTGCAGATAACGGATGTCAGCTCCTGCACTTGAAAACCTCTCCAGCAGGCTTGAAAGCACAACAGCCCCCTCTGCAGCGGGATCGTGTTGCTCCTTTATGGGGCTGGATAAACAGCAATCAAATGCAGGTTTGTGGGGCTTCTGGGACACGTAGTCCCCAGCGGCTCCTGATGGCAGCGGCTCTTCCCGCATTTACCCCCTTGCTGGCTGTGCAGATACCAGATGTCAGCTCCCACACTTGAGAACCTCTCCAGCAGGCTTGAAAGCACAGCACCCCCCTTACGTTCATAATGTGCAACAACTATGCGAATGCTCGATCACAGTTCAGTTTTTAACCTCGCAAATGCAGATTATCCAGTATGGGGATTCTTGGCAGAACACACACACATGCCCTAGACACTTAGGTTAGAGACTGCATAGTATTAGTACGCCAGATTTCTATATTGTTTTATATGCTTGCGTACATACATTGTATCGGCATGATGGTGGAACTTTTTATTCTGTTCATTGTCCTGGTACTTCTAATAACTTTTATCTGCTTCTGTCTATTGATCATTTCAGCACATATATTCTATACAAGAATCAGGTTGGTTCAATAAACATTGAAAACGTTCCACTGTGTATTTCTTGTATATTTCTCTGAGGGTACGAGAGCTCAAGTGACTGGGCAAAAGGGTTCTAGATCTGTTTCCACGATCCCTGGGGGATCAGGGTTGCCATGTTCAGTGGTTGCCAGAACCATTTGTTACCCGCCTAGGTTTGGGGTACTCATGGTGGCACTAGGAGTAAGCTGGCCTATAGGACAACATATCCAGAGAGGGTGCATAGAATCAGTCTGGCATCATCCAAACGGTTATGCTGTCCACAAACATGCAGTTCCTACCATAGGGTGGAAACTACACGACGAGACCACAACAAAAACTGTCATTTCTCACAGGCAGTAAGTCCCTTTTCTCAGGGGACCGCAGGGTTCCACCTGTGCTTCTTATCAATCCCGTATCTCCTGTGCTATAGGTACCTCCAAAATTGGTACTCTCAGAGCAGCAGAATTGCCACCACCAAATCCAGCTATCTTAATGTGCAATAATACCATCAAGTTGCTGTGCATACTGGAGCACACTGCAATCTGATGCATGTAGCACACATGAAATATAATTAATAGATTCAATGTTTTCCCCTCAAATTTGTAATTGACTTTCAAAACTCAAACACAAGAATGATACATCTGTCTTCCAATAATAAATGATTGCTTCTTTTAACCACGTTTAATGATATCCTTAAGGATGTATCGCATTAAGGGGCATATTTACAATAAACTGGTGGAGCGCGGTGTAGCTCCAAACTTGCTACTGCTGGGCTCCATTCGTTTAAAAATGCAGGGATGCACCATATTCACAAGGATGCGGCACACCCCTGCGTTTCCCCTAGGCTGGCACTAAATCTAGCTGCCTAGCGCCAACTCAGGCACCCTTGCACCATAGTGCAAGTGTGTCTGCATTGCAGGGAATGATTGTTCATGTGCAGGAAGGTGTCCCTTCCTGCACATAAACAATCCATTATGGCGATTTGTAACTTCTATGTGTGATGGTTTATGCAGCACACATAGAAGTTGCAACTAGTCATTTTTAAATGATGGTTTATGTGCAGGAAGGAGAACCTTCCTGCACATCAACAATCACTAATGGCGAATTGCTGCATCTGTTTGGCCTGTTGTTCAATAATACTTTCACATATTCTAACTGCCACCAGCTTTATAAATTGATAATCTTTCGTTCTATTGGCAAAACTCGAATAACGGAATTTTGGGCAATTCACATTGTAAGTGAACCAGTGCGCTCAGGTCTGTTTGCTAACCAGTGAAGTGTGTAGAGTGCAGGAGACCAACCTCATTTCATCTTTGAGGTGCAGTTTCCTAGCAACAGCGGGTGTGGGGCCTGTGTCTGGGCAAAACATTCCCATTTAGCGAGATGTACTCAGACAACACAGTACCACAAGCCCCACACTCTGCTCCTTCTGGGTTTGAGATGACAGGAGACATGCACTGTTCTGAACATGTCTATGCTTTGTTCCCATCGAGTCAAAGCTCTCAATAATTGGAGGAAACGATAAAGCCCTGATAACGGGTCATTTTAATTGCTTTTCTGTTTCCTTTGGCTTGTAATCAAATGACATCAGAGAAGTACTCGAAGGAATTGCAGCCTCATTATCAAGGGAGCTCAAGCAATTACTGTCCACACCTTCTTCCCAAAAGACGCTAAATCTCAAGCACAATAATTAGAAGGATGCAAAGGCAACATTATGACCCAAAGAGAAACTCTGCCATCTTCGCACAAAATGCGATCTTAACACGCTGTATAAAAGGGTTTCATTTTAAACAATTTAACTTGTAGTTTTAACGATGAAAACAAGGCAGGTGCTCTGTTATTGTGTGCGAGGCCAGCTGCCTTAGGAGGGGTACCCAACGGGGAGGAAAGGGTCCATGTTGTAACAAAATGCTTTAAAAATGTCCCTGTTGCTTAAGGTGACCATATTTACAAGCTAAATCAGCCACAGATATAGAAGTAGGACTATATGTTGTCACCTGTTGCGGATGCAGAGGGACTACAGTGACGACACCCACTGACATAGAAGATGGACTACTTGGGCACATCCTAGATAGACAGATCATGTTTCAGCGACTGTGCATTTTTTTTCATTTCAGGAAGTTTTGTCTTGCCCACAGAAGAGGTAAAAGAGATTGCAAGTTGTCCCATTTCACAGGAGTGGCACAACCAATCTTTTCACCCTGTGACTTTATATTGATAAAAACAAGGCCAAGAGTGCCAGAGAGCAAAGGAAAAAACCCAGACAGGACAAACTTTAATATGCGTTTCTGTGGGGAAATGGTAGTGGAGAGTGTAGCGCGGCGGGGCCTGGGTATCAAGGCCGCCGCAGCGCTTAAATTACAGACACGACACACGTGCTTTGGTGCTCATGACCGGAAGACCCCGAGCGGTCTCCGGCCGTTTATTTATCCCCTCGGGGCAAGCCCGCCCCAAGGGGTGTGGGGATGCGTGAAGTGGCAACAATGTAGTAGAGGGCCCGGGTGGCTCTCTACATCCCTCTTTTCTTTCGGCTCTAGACCATCACGTCTTCCCAGTTCATGGAGAAGTATATACAAAGTCTGGCAGTTGCTGACTTGGCGCCGGATTCGGCCGGAGACCATACCTCTGGCTCCGGACCCTGTAACCAGCCGACACACTGGATGGGACACCCCCAGACGATCCGGCATCGGGGTCCTGACTCGACAGTCGTGTAGAGTCAGCCGAGTCCTGGCTGACTGGCCGGGATACCTCTGGTGGAGTACTCCCCGTGCTGGGTGAGGAAGGAGGGGAGAAACTTGGAAAAGAGTCTTGATCATCAGACGCTTCTTGATCCAGCACCCTCTCAGTGGTCTTCTTGAAACTGGACACATTTCTCGTTACAGATTGCTGTCCCTTATTAGCAGTGACCATGGTCCCTTGAACACCTACCACGACCCATACTTCTGACTCGTATGGTGTCCGGAACTTCCACCCGGGGTGTGGGTCTTTGATCACCACCCGGTCTCCCACTCTTAGCTGAGGTTCGTGTGCTCTCCGGGCTTCGCTGGCCTTTCGATTCGTTGTCTCCCTCCTTGCTTGGACTGCGCCATCATCCCGCTCCATGGGTACCCACGTCGGGTCTGACGGGATACTATCTCGGGGAGCCCGTTTGAACAGTAGATGGGCCGGAGCACACTTGGTGGTGCTATGAGGGGTCTGTCGGTACGCGCAGAGAAACTGGTCGAGAGCTACTTCGGCGTCTTCTCCACTATTGACTGCGATGCGCAATGCACGGTTCAGTGTCCTCATCAGGCGTTCTACTTCCCCATTTGCCTGGGGCCATAGCGGGGTGATCTTCCGATGTCGAATCGCCTGGCTCTCAAGGTAGTCCTGAAACTCTCGGCCCTGGAACGGGGGTCCATTGTCAGACTTAACCTCTTCCGGTAGTCCCATCATTGCGAAGGTTCTCTCCAGGACCTTCTTCACCTGGGGAAAAGCTGTCGACGACACCACCTCAACAATGGGGAACTTTGAGAACGAGTCAATCATGACCTGAATGTGACGTCCATCCGGGAAGCTCCCAAAGTCCAGGCTGAGGTGTGTCCAGGGAGCCGTGCTTGGTTCCTCTGTGATCACAGGTGCCGGCGCTGGGTCTCCTCCGGTGATCGTGCATGCGTGGCACTGTCGAACCATCTCCTCTACCATGGAGTCCATCGCCGGGAACCAGACCTTGTCTCTCAACCTGGCCTTGGTCTTCGCCATTCCCTGATGGCCGACGTGGGCCAGGGTGAGGATCCGCTTCTGCAAACTCTCCGGGACCACGATCAGGTGCCCTCTCAAAATGACTCCATCTTCCCCCACACTGAGTTCGTTGCGGACATGCCATAGCTGTTGGCGGGCATTGCTAACCTCCGGCCGGAGGACGCGGGCTCCATCCATGAAATGGGCCCATCCGTTGTTCTCCAGTGCTCCTCTCACTCGGGAGAGAGTGTGGTCTTCCTGGGTGGCCCGGCCAATCTCTGCTAGGGTCATGGCTGTGGGACACGCCCCTTGTGACACCATATTAATGAAAGCTTCGGTGCTGCAGGCATCCACCGATGGGCCTGATGGCATTGTGGACTCCGGGTGACGGGACAGATAGTCGGCAGGGTTGTGGGCCCCTGGACGATAGATCACTTTGAAGTTGTATGCCTGCAACTGCACTGCCCATCGTTCGATCCTCGGGGGCGCAAACCGGGATGAGCCTGCAAACAGCGGGAGCAGCGGTTTGTGATCAGTTACGACATGAAACTCCTGACCGCACAGATATAGGTGGAAGTGTTGGCACGCCCATTTGATGGCCAACGCCTCCCTCTCAATTTGGGCATATCTGGTCTCGGTGTCCGTGAGAGCTTTGCTGGCGTATGCAACCGGCTTCCACACTTCCGAGCCATGTTCTTGAAGGAGGACTGCTCCTAGGCCCACCGGGCTAGCGTCGACGACCAGTTCCGTTCGTCTCCTCGGGTGGAAGTAGGCCATTACTGTCTTGTCCAGCAATCCCGCCTTGATGTCTTGGAACGCTTTGTTGGCCGCTGGCGTCCACTCCCACTTGTGATCGTGGCGTGTAAGGACCCGTAGTGGCTCTGACATGGCTGCGAGATTGGGGATGAAGCGCCCACAGTACGTGGACATGCCGAGGAAACTCCTCACTTCGGTAGGATTCCGTGGCGTGCTAGCCGCTCGGATGGCTTCGGCCTTCTTCGGGTCCACCAGGAGCCCTTCTCGGGTGAACGTGTATCCAAAGAAGTCGACACTCTCCTGATAAAACGAACACTTGGACTTGTGCAGAGTCAGCCCGCAGTCTGTCAGCCTCTTTAGAGTGGCTCGGAGGTGAGAGTGGTGTTCCTCTAGCGTGTTTGAGAACACCAGTATATCGTCACTGAGGTTGATCACCCCTGGCAGCCCCGACAGTGCTTCTCGGATGGCATTTTGGAAGACCTCGGCGGCTGATGACACACCGAAACTGAGCCTCTTGTACCTTCGGAGGCCAACGTGCGTCGAGAAGGTGGTGATATACCTACTCTCGGGCTCCAGCTCTAGTTGATGGTAGCCGGCGTTCAGGTCTAGCTTGGAGAACCACTTCGCCCCATTGAGGTCCGCCACGATGTCGTCCATTGAAGGGGTGATGTGACGTTCTCTCTTCACCGCAGTATTTGGCAGCCTCATGTCAACGCAGAGCCGAATGGCTCCGGGTTGTTTGGGTTTGGGCGCCACGACCAGCGGGGACACCCACGGGGTGGGGCCAGAGACCTTCTCTATTACATCCAGCTCTTCAAGCTTCCTCAGCTCCTCCTCCACTTGCGGGCGTAGGTTGAAGGGCACCCGCCGGTGCCTGAGGGCCACAGGTCGCACCTCGGGGTCGATATAGAGCTTGAACCTCTTGCCCTTGAGCTTCCCCAATCCTTGGAAGAGATCCGGAAACTCCTTCAGCATTGCTTCCGCGTGGGAGTCATGGATCTGGTTGGCAAAGAAGACAAGTCCTAGGTCCTCGGCCGTGTGGCAGCTGAGTAGAGTTCCCTTTCTGCCCTCTGTGACGTGGAACCTCGCCTTAGTGAAGTAGCTTCCACTTGCGACGGTGGTCTGGATGACGCCACGGAGAGGAAGCGGGTCGGTTCCTCCATACGTGTAGATTCGGGCTGTGGACGGTGCCAGTGGGGGTCGCGGTGACAGGCGGTCATACTGTTCCCATTCCATCACATTGACGGATGCACCAGTGTCAATGAGGGCTCGTACATCAGTGCCTTCGACGGAGACTGAGCACATGGGAGGTGGCCTTCGACGAGTGCTTGTCCTGCAGACGTACGACACCACGAACACCTCTTTGTCCTCATCCTCATACACCGGGCGTCGTTCCTGTAGTTGATCATCCGGTATTGGCGGCATTTCATCCAGGGAGAGCTGGCGAATCCGTTGGGGCGTGCTTCTGGATATTGACGATGGTTGTCTGAATCGCCCCCCTCGGCACACTTTGGCATAGTGGTTTAACTTGCCGCAGCGGGAGCACGTCTTCCCCTTCGCCCCGCAGACGGCCGTCACGGGGTGATCCTCGCCGCAGTATCCACACGGTCCACCTTTTCCTCTTTGATCGGCGGGTGTCTGGGCGCTTGTGAGGCGGCAACCGGGGTGTGTAAAGCGGCTTCCATCTCCTCTGATCTGACGTCTGACAGTTCGTGAGAGCGGGCCAGAACCAGGATCTCGTCCAGCGAAATCCCCGGTTGACGAAGGATCAGCTTTCGCAGGAGTTTGGAGCGGCAACCCAGGATAATTTGATCACGGATTTCCTCCCGCTGGTCCGCGAAGGGGCACGTGCTAGCCAGCCGGCGTAGACGTGCGTAGAACATATCGACGGACTCTGAGTCGGTCTGCCACGCCCTCTTGAACTTGAATTTCTCGTAGTCGTGGTTGAGCTGTGGGTCAAAACGTCTATTGAGCGCGGCGACCGCCGCCTCGTAGTCGTCTTCGTCTCCAGTGTTGGGAAGTGTCTCGAACAGGTCATAAATCTCTGCACCCCCGTAGTAGATGAGGAGTGACCGTTTCACGGTGCCATCTGTTTCCCTTGTCCCCTTGAAGTAGTGGTTGAGTCGTCCGACCCATGCCTTCCATCGGGGTGCGGCAGTGGCGGGGTCCGAGGCCTCACTGAAGGGGGGTAGGGGTGCAATCGCGGTGTGGGTGTGCACCGGTGGGGGCTGATTAGCGCCAACGACTTGGTTACACCCTCCGTCTTGCTGGACGGCAGCACCGGCCGCCGGTGTGTTGCTCATTGCGGCCGTGTGGCGAAACGTGGACGCGGCGGCTTGACCTGCTTGCTGGTTGTTGTAGCCTGGCGCAGTTCACCTTATTTCCTTTATTTATTATTTTTTTTTTCCAGCCGCAGCGCAGTCCTGCCAGTGGTTCCTGCTTTGGGTGCCTACGACCAACCAACTCCTCCTCTGCGCCCTCCAAGGATCACCTGGCCCCACGCGCAGAAATGCACAGAGCCCTCCTCACAGGACTCCGGGCCGACAGCCTGCTGTTCCTCTGTGGCCCTGCAGGGGGCGCGCAGCTCCAGGCACAGGCAGCAGAAGGGGCAGAACACTCCCGGGGCCTCGCAGTTCTGATGCGGGCCGGCGGGTCCAGATGCCGCAGATGGGCCCAGAGGGGCGCGTGCCGACGTGGGCGTTGGAGCAGCCCTATGCAGGAGGGGCAGGCGGGACACAGCGAGGCGCTCAGAGCGCCCCCGCACGAAGCAGGCCGCTTGACGGCGCCGCCAGCTGAACACGCTCCCGTTGGGCAGGGAGACGCGTGGGCGGGCGCCGGCCAGATCTCCGCTGACGCGGGCAGAGGACGTCACAGGCAGAGGCCACAGACGAGGGGGCACCAGGAGCAGCAGTCGGCCGGTGGACCGGAGTGGCGCGGGTGGGCACCGCACGCTCGGTGAGGCACACCGCACGTCCGCGGAGGGAGCAGGGCAGCGCGGGTGGGCTCCGCACGCTCCCAGCAGGGCTCCTGAAGGTAGGCCAGCACGCGAGGGGTGCTACCGGCCTCGTCGCCAATGTAGCCTGGCGGGGCCTGGGTATCAAGGCCGCAGCAGCGCTTAAATTACAGACACGACACACGTGCTTTGGTGCTCATGACCGGAAGACCCCGAGCGGTCTCCGGCCGTTTATTTATCCCCTCGGGGCGAGCCCCCCCCCCAAGGTGTGTGGGGATGCGTGAAGTGGCAACAATGTAGTAGAGGGCCCGGGTGGCTCTCTACAGAGAGATGCACATAAATCCAAAATGGAAATTATAAACTACTATGCATGGAACTGAAAAGATAATATTTAGTTCACAATAAAAACTTGTTCTATCCAGGCAAATCCGGGACATCTGGTCGCCCTACGTATTGTTAGGAGTGGAAATGGTATGTGAAAGGCCGCTATAAGTAATTTCATTTAAACTCAGAAAATGTGTGCACTGCAGGTGAATGAACTGGTTCTTATTTAATTATGTTTTACAATTTTTATGGATTTCATACATCACAAAACGTAGTAAAGTACAAACTTTTGTAAATATCAGCGATGGCCCAAATCACAAAGCATTTCGACCATCTACGTTTAACAAAGGTATGCAAGGCAAGCACTATACAAATGTTTATTGCTCATCCTGTTTCACAGAATAAGGATTCTTAGAATTTTCTGTTATAAGGTAGACTAAGCAATATGGAAATTCTTTCAGAGTGACATAATTTCTGCATTTGTATGTTCAGAAGTAGGGGTGGGATTGTGGGAGTTTCTGGGTGGGTCCCATACAAACAGTTCACCACTCTGTATACGCATGTAAATTTGCTCAAGCGAAATTCAGGAGGGGTATGGAAAAAAGGGTTTTCCTACAGAGAAACCTATTTTCCTTATGTAGAAATATTAAAGTGATGCCTGCAAATTCACACTTGGGTTACATTTACCCACGCATAACTTTCCTGTCGGGGAAATCTGCCTTAGCAAATTGCAAAAGTTGTACATTTGAGTACTCGAAAGAGAATATGACTGTCTCAGATTTTCTGGCTTACTCTTTCCTACTTTGTGCATATAAAATAGGTTGAAAATTTGCTCCAGAAGCAGGAGTAATCGGTTAGGATCAAATTAACAGCTTTGCAACAATGCTCTTTGTAAATCCGGTCCCAAACGAGTAAGATGAGTGAAAGAAAAGGAGACATAAAGTCCAATAACAGATCAACAGAATGACTGCTAAAAATTGAAGTTTCAACCGTAGCCACACATCTGTGCAAGTGATTGGGTGCATGGCAATTTCAAGGCAAGACAGAGGCAACACGAAGAGCCTTTGACCTGGGAAGGAGATTTAGGAGATTCATGGGAGAAGGTTTGAACCTGAATTCTGGGGTAGCAGGGCAGTCCGAGTTTATTGGGTTTCAATTACAGCAATTGGAGTGATTAACCCCTTGTCATGTTGTCATAGTTCTAATGAATCCCAAGCTGGATAACACTTTACTTTAGCACTTAACTCTTTCAGAGTAGCAAAGCAGAGCAGTCCAAGGTTTACTAAAGGAAATGGTTTAGGTTTAGACATTGAGGGGCAGATTTACAAGAAAGTGACGCATCTGTAGAGATGCGTCCCTTTCCCTGCGCCACCCTGAGAAACCCTTGCGCCACCATGGATGTGCCGTATTTACAATACGGCGCACCATGGCGCAAGGATTGGCAGATGCGTCAGAAATTCTGACGCATCTGTTGGGGCAAAAGTCATGCATTGCTGGAGTCGTGTCGCAAGCACGACGCAACTTCAGTGATGCATTTTGAGGCCTATTCCCACTACACTGCGTCACTACTTACGCCCGCTTAAAGCAGGCGTAAGGTTTTGACGCAGTGGCGTCCTAGAAGTAACGCAGTGAAATCTTTTAGGTTTCACTGCGTCACTTTTACGAGGCTTTCCTGCGTGGGAACGCCCACCCTGCATACATTATACCTGATGCAGGTATAATGTGACGCAGGGCTTTACAACGTGACGTATCTCCCTAGATGCGTCACGTTGTAAATTGGCCGCATTTTTTACGCCGCCGCTGCGTCACAAAAGCGACGCAACGGCGGCGTAAAAGTGTCGCAAGGGGCTTGTAAATCTGCCCCTTAGGGTTTGAATCACAAATGTAACTTACACTTTTGAGTACGTTTACACTTTTGAGTAAGTTTACCACTTTTTGGTAGTCACAAGCTACAAGTGCTAGTTATTACTGCTACAAAAAAACTGTAGTAAGTACAGCACTACACATGGAGAAACACTGGTGCTGCAACACCCACGCTTAGAAAATAATGAATGTAGGGGCTTAAAATAAATCCCCATAAGAAATAATGTTACATTAATTGATAGTATTAAATTAAAGTTTATAAAATAGTTAATAATATAAATAAAAAATAAATTAATGTTGAAAAAATATGAAAAAGTACACATTTATTGTTTAATTAGAAACTACTCTAATAACGTATTTTGAATTTTAAAAATAATAAAACAATAATTTTGTATTAAAAACTGAATTGCATTTATTTTAATTATTTCTGTACATCACTTTAAATAATAATGCACATTAAAATATTTTTTCTTTCTGTGGGAATCTATTTTTTTAATTAAATTTCATAAAAAATAATTTTAAGTGCATTTAATATTTGTCCATTGATTACATTTTTAATTTAGTCAATCACTGTTTATTCATGCATAATTAATTAAAATAATTACATGTAGCATCATAAAAATGACAAAAATAAAAATGTTGCACATTTTCAACTAATTCATTAAAACTAGCATATATGACATTTATCATGGTTTAAAACAACCAAGTAGAGAATCAGTCCGATTTCAGACATAGGAGTTAGGTAATAACTATCAAGAACCATCTGTTGGTGCAATCCGAGTTTTTCTCTGCTTGGCTCAGAAATGTTACTAAATGAATGCCACATTGAGATTATTCCGCTAAAATGATTTAATAATAGCTTGTCTGCATGCACAAATGGCCCTTTCATTAAATGGTGGTCGTAACACAGTTCTTCTCCCCTTTAAAAGAGCAGGATAGGTGCTAACAAGATGGATAATTGTTTCTGCTGCTTTTTTTGTAAGGTCTGCATTCATTTTTTAAGTTTCAAAAGATAAGTTTATTAAAAGTATGTCAAAAAGGAAACATCAAAGTATCAAATAGCATAACATCAAAAAGAAACATTACTAAAAATAGCATTAATGGCATATAGGCAAGTAATCATACAAGAAAAGAAAATCCATGGCAAAGATAAAAAGGGTAAAGGAAAGGAAAACGGGTTCGAAAATTAATAGGCAGACAATTGAAACAAGGTTACATTTGATCAAGTAAAAATTTGAAAAAATGGCAAAAAACAGAGAGATCAAGGGGATTGAGCAACTTCCTAAATACATGGTGTTGGAGCATAGGATCTTTTAGCACTGCCATCCAAAAACTGCGTAACAGGAGACCATAAAAGTAATCGTTTTTGTTTCAGAGACATGGGAAATACAAAGGTTGTGTCAAGTCTGTGATTATGACATACAGAGTACCACCAAGCTAAATACGAGAGTTTGGAAGCATCTTTCCAATTTTTTGTTATCTGCTGAAAGGCAGAAGCCACTAATAGGTCGATGATTTGCATTTGTGTTTTTGGTTTGTTCCATCTATTGGAGAGACTGCCTAGAAAAATATTTGCAAATGTAAGGGGAATGTTAGTCCCAAAAATAGCATTAATTTGGGACCAGGCTGATTCCCAAAACTGCATAACTTGTGGACATGAAAAGAGTAGGTGTTGAAGATCTGCCTGTGGGAGTGAACAAGACCAACAAATACTGGGAGTATCAGAATGCATTCTATGCAGGGAAGCTGGTGTTAACAACAATCTGTTATAAATTAAAAAAAAGAGTTTGTGTGGCACTAGCTGCTCTGCAAGACTTTCTAATTTTCGTCCAGATCTTATCCCAAACAGAGATGGGCCAGTGTATACCTAAATCAGTCTCCCAAGAAATTTCAATCTTTGTTTTGGATCTTGGTAAAAGTGGGGATAATAAGCAGGTGTAAAGGGTGGAGGCCTTAGGCGATCTACAAAGGATGCTCGACCAGGTATGATCTAGTGGCAGGGGGGCGTGAGGCAAGGATTGAAAATAGGAGTAAGAATCTAGTATGGCAGAGAGTAGGGCTAGAAATTTATGTGAAAATGATGGAGGTAAGTTAAAAAGAGAACGTGCTTTTGAAAAAGTGAGAAAAGTGTCATTTTCAAATAATTGATGCACCCATAAAATGCCTCTATCTCTCCAAGTTCTCCAATAAATCGGTTTTTTCTTGATGCAAATAAAGTTATTATGCCATATGGTGGAGTTGAGAAATGTATTGAAATCGTGTGGCTCAGCATGAAGAAGTTTATTCAAACTATTGCATGAATGTTTAATAATAGGCGTATGCAAGTTTTGCGGTTTCCGTGTAAAAGATAAATATTCTTGAAAAGAAAAGGGGAAAGGAAGGAATTCTCTAGATAGATCCAAAGAGGCAGATCAGGAGAAGGGACAGACAACCACTTGGATGTATGTTTTAGTAAAAGGCTTTATGATATTTGGGAAGATCAGGGAAACGAACACCTCCTTCAGATTTCGGACGCGACAACTTTAATAAGGACATTCTAGGTTTTTTATTTAACCAAAGAAAAGAAGTAAGGATGGAGTTAATTTTGTGGAACCACTTTGTAGGAATGGGTACTGGAATATTAGAAAGAAGATAGAGGATAAGAGGCGTGAACATCATTTTAATGGTGTCAAGACGTGTCCACCATGAAAGATATAAAGGATGCCATTTGGTCGTGAGGGAACTAAGCTTCTCAATACATTTATTGAAATTAAGAGGAATTGATGATTTAATGGAGGAAGTGAACCATATGCCAAGGTATTTTATGTGAAGGGGGCTCCAAGTAAAATTGGAAATGGAAAAATCCTCTTTAAAAGTATACTTAGATAAGGGTAAAATTTCACATTTGTCATTATTTAACCTGTAACCCGAGACTAAGGAATATGATTGGACTTCATTCAAAAAGGCCGGCATGGAATCTTGGGGTTGGGAGAGGAATAAAAGGACGTCATCAGCATATGCAGCTAATTTAACCTGTAAAGAATTAGAGGTATAGCCCGAGATGGATTGATTCTGTCTTATTTTAGACAAGAAGGGTTCTAGACCTAAGTTAAAGAGGAAAGGAGATAGGGGACAGCCTTGCCTTACTCCTCTATGGAGAGTAAAATAGGGTGAGGTAAGACCGTTAGCAAAAATAGCAGCTTTAGGATTCGAGTAAAGCAGAGAAATCAAGGAGATGATTTTTGGGCCAAAACCAAACCATTTTAGTGTCTGAAAGATGAAAAGCCAATATACTCTATCAAAAGCCTTCTCGGCATCTAGGGCAATGGCAGCAAGGGGTTCTGAAAGATTTGGCGACTTGGAAATAATGTAAAAACAAACGGGTATTGTCATTAATAGATCGTCCTTTGACAAAGCCCGTTTGTTCCCTACCTAAGAGATGAGGGAGAAGAGATTCCAATCGAAGAGCTAATGATTTCGAGAAGATTTTGTAATCTATGTTAACTAGGGAAATGGGTCGGTAGTTTTTGCAATAATGTAAATCCTTTCCCTCCTTTGGGATAAGACAGATCAAGGCTTCCAGAAAAGTACCAGAGGAATTACCAGAAGAAAGAAAAGAGGAAATTAAAGTATGTAATTTAGGTACGATTATTTGGGCAAAATGCAGAAAGAATTCAACAGTAAAACCGTCAGGGCCAGGGGCCTTATCTTTCTTAAGGGATTTAAGAGCATTAAGTAAATCAGTCTGGGCTAAATCAGTTTCAAGGAGGTCAAGATGTAGAGACAGGGATGAGCGTTTGTGAATTGAGGAGAGATAAAGGGAAATGTCGTCAGTGGGATAGGACTCAGGAGTATAAAGTTGTTCATAAAATCGAACAAATTCTTGTAAAATATCAGCGTCCTTGTATTTAGAAGTGTTTGTGTCCGATATTATGGATTCAATATGAAGCTTATTTTGTTTGGTCTTTAGATAATTAGCTAATAGTTTACCCGATTTATTTTGTCCACCATAGAATTTAGCACTAGTCTTTAAAAGAAACAGAGAGGCAGCGTCAGTCGTGTCCTTGTTATACTGAATCTTGGCATTAATGAGTTCAGTTAAGCAGCATTTTGATTTGGAAGTGTAATAAATATGTTCTAATTTCTTTATCTTAGAGAGGAGGTCCTTATTTAAAGCCTGAGCCGTTTTCCGTTTATTAGAAGTATACCGAATAATAAAGTCACGAGCAGAGGCTTTAAAGGCGTCCCAAATTATATAAAAGGGTGTAGTGTCATTATTGTTTAAAAGGAAATATTCATTGAAGAAAGAAATAAAAGAAGTATTAAAGTGAGGGTCTAAAAGCAAGGAATTGTTAAAGCGCCATCTCCTGGGATGATCAGAATGAGGCAGTATGTCTAACAGGATGGAGACAGGGGCATGGTCGGAAATGAGTATGGGGCCTATATCGGCAGATATGAGAGATTGGGAGACATTGTGTGATGTGAAAAAATAATCAATTCTTGATTGGGTCTGATGAGGTGGAGAGTAAAAAGTAAATTCTTGCAAGGACAGATTACATAGTCTCCATGCGTCTGTTAAATGTAAGTGTTTTATAGTTTGTGTGAAGGTTTTATGTGCTTTTGAAGGAGTGAAAGGAACTGTTGATTTTCGATCTAAAAAAGGGTCAAAAACTTGGTTGCAATCCCCAGCTAGAATTACATTGCTAGCAAAATGATGAGAAATCAGTTGATGTAAATGGGACCAAAAAGGAGCGTCGCCAGAAGTAGTGGCATAAATATTAAAGAGAGAGAGCGAGACACCATCAATCTCTAACTTGGTATACAGCCATCTACCTTCATCATCTCTCTCTTGTGAAATAAGGGAGGTCTTCAATGATTTGTGGACTAGAGTAATAACACCATTTCTTTTGCCATCACCAGGTGAGGAAAAGATTTCAACAACCCAATTTTTCTTAAGCTTTAAGGACTCAGACTCTGTAAGATGGGTTTCTTGCAGCAAAACAATTTTAGCATCCAGTTTAGATAAGTAGGATAATACCCGTTGCCTCTTAATAGGGGAATTTAAACCTTTAACATTCCATGTAATGATTTTTAAAGCCATAAATCAAGGGAACAAAATAAATAGTAAAATGAACCAGCCTTAATGCATATATCATTAAAATACAAATAAGATACAATTAGATGTAAGTAAACCTTGAAACTTAAGAAAGTGAAGAAGGAGAAAAGAGGGAGGGAAAAAAGGGATAGGTAAGTTAAAGAGGTAAATCGAAAAGAGTATGAAAGAAGATCAAAACAGCTAAGGAAGTAGCAAGTGAGATGATGAGAAAAGAAAGAAAAGGAGAAAGAAGCAAGAAGGTAAAGAAAAAGAAATAGTATGAGAGCCAATGAAGAAGACACAAAAGACATACTTACAAATAATCCGAGACACATGTAGGGTGGGGGAGATGAGGCCACATGGAAGAATGACGAATCCAGACTTCAAGCGGGGAACGGGAAGGAACAAGAACTGACGAGCAATACAACATATGGGGAAATACTAGAGGGAACGGAACCTGCAAGGAAGAAAAAGAGGTTAGTGAACAACTCAACGCAGACCGGCAGAGAGGAGCATTGACTTCACTCAAGTAAAAATTAAGAGAGTCATTAACAGTAAACGTGAAAAACTAAGGACTCAAGTAGGAACTCAGTCAAAATAGAACAACATCAACTATCTGTTAGACGATGAGGATGATGCAGATGTGTCCATAGACTCCGCTTGGCAAGAATTGAGAAAACTTTTCAATTTTATAGGGTCCTGATATGTAGTAGTCTTATTGTTGATGGTCACCTTGAAAAGGCATGGGTGGAAAAGGCCATAACGTGCTCCAAGAGAACGAAGCTGTGGTCTCATTGCCAGAAAGTCTCTACGACGATCAGCAGTGGGCTTTGAGTAATCCTGAGAGAAAAACAAAGTATTGCCTGCCCAAGTAACACGATTAGCTGCTCTGACCGCTGAGAGAATCTTAAGCAGGTCAGTATATTCTAGAAAATACAAGATAACTCCTCTCGGTTTCCTCGCGGTGGTAGAAGACGGTGCAGAAACAGGGCCCAGACGATGAGCTCGCTGGATGTTAAGCTGAGTATCCTGTGGCAAATTAAGGACCTTGGGTAAAAACAATTTGAAGAAATTGATGGGGTCTGAACCCTCTGACCCTTCTGATAGTCCATAAATGCGAAGATTATTCCGCCTGTTTCTATTTTCCAAGTTTTCGACTTGATTTTGGAGGGTCAGCACTTGAGAATGAAGGGCGTCTGTTTTGCTATTGACAGAAGTTAAAGATTCAAGATTCTGCTCCACTGTAGTAACTCTGTACTCCAAGCTTGACCATCTGTCTGTTAGAGTCTGTAATTTAGAGTTAGTCTCCTCCACAAATGGACGGAGAGCTCTGATTTCCTCTAGTAGTAAGTCCAAAGAGACCGAAGATGGTTGTTTGGGAGGAGAAGGAGGGTCTTTCTTTAAGCGTTTGCTTGGTGTTTTGTTCGTACCAGAGGAAGTCGCAATAGTGGAAGCCGTGACGCCCTTAGGCGAAGTATTCGATGAGTCATCCATGGAGGAACAATACAAGCGGGATTTAGAACGAGTTGAAAATTTGCGTACTAGAGGCGATGAAAATGAAGAGACTTTAAGTAATTTACCCATGCATCTAGAGCAGGAAAGAATTTTTAGCATAAACAGTCCCAAAGTCTAATAAATACCTTAGGTAGTTGAGAATCCACATGCAGTGAAAATAGAAGGTGAGGCTACTGTGCAACATTCAAAGTAGCATCCTGTAGGCGCCGCCGTCTGACAACCACATCAGTAGGTGCAATTAATCATAAACCAAAGGGTGAGCAATGACTGAGTACAACTGGCAGTGACTTACAAACAAGGTCAGGTGCAGCCAGGATGGAGTCAAAACAGCAAGGAGGCACATGAGGAGAAATATAACCATAGCTTCAGACCATAGTGAAATATCTCTGAAGACGCTGAGGTGAAAGGGCAAGAGGCAGCATACAAGCTTTTCACACAAAAAATAGAATTTGAGTGCTGGGCTTCCCAGAACAGTGCAGCATGCACATCCTGAAGGCAGGCAATTATTTAAGACAGCTGAGGGTCATAGAAAGCTCAAAAAAGAGATTAGCGCCTTTGAGTGAAGTGCGCAATAGAATTTCCTCACGGAGCGCAAAACAAAATGGCGGGCAATTCTGTGTGGAAAGCGCTCCGCTACTTAAAGCAGGAAAAAACGCCGCTTACATTTTGCCGCGGCAACTCAGGAGCACCACAATCTATGCAGCGTCATTTGCGACGATGATGCTGTAGTTTTGGGGTCCATGCAGGAGGTTAATCACATGCCAGGTCCGTCGCCTTCTCCGCCGTCCTGGGAGAGTCAAGGACCAGCCGCCATTTTCCATGGGCGCTAGCCACGCCCCCCAAGGTCTGCATTCATAACTGGTTCTTTTCTTTGCCCAAACCGAAACAAAATCATGAAACCGTGATCACTTAAAGCAGTAGGCCATGCACTTCAGTTTCATGTATTTTGAGATGCCTGTCACAAAATACGGTTGACTGTGGAGTATAAAATAAATGTTTATTATCATTTATCTGTGGGCCTGGTTTACCAGCGCCTTTTTGTCTTCAAAACTAGATAGTTTCCTTATACGTAAATTAAGGTGCTTTTTTAAATTTAAAGTTGCTGGTGCAGTTCAAAGCTCCCTTATTTGCAGACTTCTTAGGAAAAACTCCAAATATTGCTGCGCAGGAGTTTTCACTTTGAGGCTAATAAATTCTGCCCAAAGTATTCAGTCTAGTGACTCCTGTTTTGATGACCGAAGTTTAAAATACAAAGGGCCTGATTTAGATCCCGGTGGACGAGTTACTCCATTACAACAGTGGCGGATATTCCTTCCACCGAAATATAAATCCTAATATATCCTATGGGATTTATAATTCAGCAGACGGAATATCCGTCACCATTGGGATGGAGTAACCCGTCCGCCGAGATCTAAATCAGGTCGAACGTAACAAAAGCCCCTTGTCTTGCTATGACTTGTTTGTTAATCCAAATTATAGTCTGCATTGTGCCTGTGATGCAATTCTTTGTGTCAGAATCTTTTTATTGATTTTACACAGAAATACAAACTTTGTAGCTCCCCCGAGCTCAACTATTCCCATCCGTACAGCGCAGGAGCATTAGTCAGCTAAAGAATATACACATCTTCTTCACTAGTTCCCCGCATGCCTGTGGAATGCTGCACAAACATAGGAGGCAACGTCTCCACGATATCGCCTAACAACAATTTTCATGTCATGTAGTCATTTTACTTCCATTTGTAGGAGTTAACATATTAATCAAACTAAGAGCCCCCAAATGATTGAGGGAAGCAAGAAACAAAATATTACAGAAGAATAAAAAACAAACAGTACCAAGGTGTCAGGAGTGCATAATTATAACCTGGAGGGTGGGGAAGATAAATTCCGCCTCCCATGACCAGCGTGAGAAGGCCCGGGGGAGCAGTGGGGTCTCCGTACCTCTCAGGG
The DNA here is from genome assembly GCA_963921515.1 of Calotriton arnoldi. Classification (NCBI taxonomy): domain Eukaryota; kingdom Metazoa; phylum Chordata; class Amphibia; order Caudata; family Salamandridae; genus Calotriton; species Calotriton arnoldi. The sequence continues at coordinate 728,465 of CAWUFW010008406.1, forward strand.
GGACACTGCGATTATATCATGAATGAGTGAAGGGCTCACAACCTGGGCCCAGAGGCAAACAGTGGTAATCCCTCCGATAAATAACCCACCAGGAAGCCCCAAATGTATTCAAAGCTTTTTCGGGAGTCTTCAATGACATCAGTCATCCATTCCAGGGCCAAAGCCCGCCACAGTCGAGCGTGCCACTGCGTGAGGGAGGGGGCCTCCGGTTTCTTCTAGGCCGCCGCTATGGCTATCTTGGCTGCCCCCAGGCACAGCCACATAATGGAGCAGTCTCCCTGTGTTTGATGTTTGAGGGATGGGTCCCGAAGGCCCAAGAGTGCATGCTCCAAGGAATCGGAGATCGGGTAGCCCAGGATTGATTTGATTTGGGAGAGGATCTCCTTCCAGAAGGGCTGGACCGAGGGACAGTCCCACCAAATGTGGCGGAAGTCTCCCAACTGTCCACAGCCCCGCCAGCATCTATCAGATGTATTCGGGAAAATAATATGTAGTTTCTTGGGGTGGAGATACCACTCATACATGACCTTGTAGTGGGCTTCTCTCAAATACATGGATTGATTGTATTTGGTGATATCCTTATAAAGGGAAACCCCATTGTTTCTCGGTAGGTGGGGCCTGTAAGATACTATCCCAGAATCTTCTGTGTCGGGGAGCCTGGAACGGACTGAGCGAAAGCAGGAGGCCATATAAGAAGGATATGCAGCCCTTGGACGTGACCCCGGATTGGACAAATCTTTCCACCGGGAGCAAATCTCTGTTCGCCGCCTGGCACATCTGGGGTTGTTGTACCCAGTGCTTTAACTGAACATAGTGGAATGCCTCTGTGTGCGGGAGCTTAAACTTGTTCACACAATCTGCAAATGTCCGCACCTCACCCCTTTGGAAGAGGTCCGATATCATGAGACACCCCCCTCCCTCCATTTGTTAAAGGGGCCTTCTTCCAGAGCAGGGGGAAATGCCGGGTTGAGGTGAACCGGGGTGTAGGGGGACGGGAAAGTGGTCAGCGACAGGGCCCTAGTTACCGAGTCCCATACCTTTAAGGTGGTCGCTGTGGGGATGCTTAAATAGGAGTTAAGCGATCTGTCCTTCTTCGGCCTCCAGGGCAAGTCCCAGATTGTTCTCCCCGCCACCTGTCTGTCCATATGTAGCCAGTGTTTCTCTGAGGCCCTAAGGGACCACTCCCCCATCAGCCGGAGTTGTACGGCTTTGTAATACAGAAGGAAGTTTGGGAGAGCAAGTCCCCCCCCTCCGCACGTGGCCTTGTCAGCAGACTGTGTGACAGGCTTGCCCTCTGGCCTTGCCAAATGAAGTTCGTAGACATAGTCTGTAACTCCTTAAATAAGCCTTTGTCTCAGGTGATAGGAAGGCCCTGAAAAAGATAGAGAAGGCAGGGGAGGACATTCATTTTGATGGCATTAATGCGCCCTATCCATGATAAATATACTGGACCCCATCTCTTGAAATCGGTTTTGAGTTGGCGCAACGGGGGAGGGAGGGGGGAGGATGGGGAAATAGCCCTTGTATAAATCGTTCAGTTTGGGGGTAATGTTAATGCCAAGGTAAGTGATACCCTTGTGCGCTCACCTGAAGGGGGATGATTCCTCGATGTCCTTTTGCATGGTCGGGGGAATAGTCAAATTTAATAAAAAGGATTTGGAGAGGTTAACCTTGAACCCCGATACTCGCTCGAAGAGTGCTAATTCAAGCTGTATCTCAACCAGGGAGTCAGCGGGATTAGTGATTGGCAGGAGGACATCATCGGCAAAAAGAGAGATCTTGTGTTCATCCGAGCTGAAGTTGATGCCCCTAATCTCAGAGTTGGATCTAATCCTTGCCGCAAATTGTTCAATAGCTAGGGTGAAGAGCATTGGGGATAAGGGGCAGCCCTGTCTGGTGCCCCGTTCTAGCGCAAAAAACTCAGACGCTACCCCATTTACCAACACCCGTGATCTCGGACTTCTATAGTTGGCACTCACCATCCCCAGAAAGACCTCACAAAACCCAAACCGGCGCAAGGTATTTATTAAGTAGGACCAATCGACGCGGTCGAAGGCCTTCTCTGCATCTAGAGAAAGCAGGGCTGCGGGAATACGTTTCTTCTGCACTTTATCTATGAAGTGAAACACCCTACGTAAATTGTCATGGGTCTGACACCCCTTGATAAAACCCGATTGGTTGGGATGTATGAACGTGGGCAAGACCCCTTCCAGTCTGTTAGCTAGGACATTAGAGTATAGTTTGGCATCTAAATTTAATAAGGCTATAGGCCTGTACGAGGCGCATGCCTGCGGATCCTTTCCGCCTTTGGAATGACCGTGATTAGGGCTTCCCCCATAGAGGAGGACACCGACTGGCGAGCCACTATAGCATTAAAGAGATCAGTAAGCTGGGGCGTTAACTCACTAGCAAATGTTCGATAAAATTGAGCAGTAAGACCATCGGGTCCTGGGGCCTTATGTAACTTGAGGTGATCTATTGCGCCTTGGACCTCTTCTTGCGTTATGGGGCGACCTAGCTCGTCATGGGCCATTGTGGGGACCTTGGGGAGAGTCGCGGAGTCCAAGTATTGGGTCTGGTCTCGTTCTAGAAGGGGGTCTGCCTTATAGAGATTTCGACAAAACGCCTCATCCTTACCTGTCTCGCTCAGCTGTGGAGCCCCATCTCCACCTACAATTTGTTTGATATATTCCCTTTCCTGTTTTTGCCGAAGCTGTCGCGCCAGCAGCAAGCCAATCTTGTCCCTACCCTCATATCCCCGTGCCTGAAGTCTCAAAATCGTTTTCTCCGCCCTGTTCGTGTAAATAGCCTTGAGCTTCCCTTTGAGGGCTGTAACTTTCCGCAACGAGGGGGCGGACGGAGAGTCCTTATGTGTCCTCTCCGCCTCCAGCAAGTCCCTTTCAAGAGCCAACCACTCTTTAGTCTGGAGCTTTTTCAGAGAGGAAGTGAGAGCAATGCATTGCCCCCGTATAAAGGCCTTGAAGGCGTCCCAGTTGTTCATATAAGTGTCAGCGGGGTCTTAGTAAGGAAGTAATCCCCAATCGCTTTGCGTAGGTCATCTCGGAACCTATCGCAGCATAAAATATTAGGAAAATACCATCTGGCCACCTTGGATCGCAGCGCCGGCCAATTGAGTAAGCAGCACAAAGGGGCGTGGTCCGAAAGGCTTATGAGAAGAAACTGGGACCCCGTGACAGTTTGTAGGAGTGCCTGACTAATGAAGATATGGTCAATTCTGGAATATGATCTATGGGAGTGAGGGGTTAAGGGCCCTCCAGACATCCAAAAGCCCTAGCGATTGTAGAGAAGATTTCAGTGTCCTACTGAAGACTCCCCCCGTGGCCCTCTCTGGGTGAGAGGCGTCCACCTTCGGATCCCAGATAAGGTTAAAGTCCCCCAAAAGAATGATGTCCCCTGATGCAAAGCCCTCCAAGGATGCAAGGGACGTGAGCAGAAATTCCACCTGGCCAGTGTTGGGAGCATAGACAGTAGCTATAGTGAAGGGGCGACCCATCAACTCCCCCTGAACCATCAGGGACCTCCCCTCCCTGTCCGTTTTGATGTCCCGGTGATAAAAAGTTATAGGGGAGTGAAACATCAAGGCCACTCCGTTCTGCTTCTTCACATTGGAGGAGCAAAAAATCAAGGGGTAGTTCCTATTCTTAAGCCTGTGATCTTTCCCTTTCTTAAGATGAGTCTCCTGTAAGGCTACTAATTGCGCCTGTTGGTCCCCCAGAAATTTCCACACTTGTTGTCTTTTGTTAGGGGAGTTGAGGCCCCTAACGTTCAAGGACATCACCTTAACTACCATTTACGGTGAAATAGCAGCCTGACCCCATGCGATCCCCGCCTCCCAGAGATCTCCCCGTTGACAGAGCCCCCATCCCCCCTCCTCCCTCCCCTCCCCATTAGTCTTCCTAAAGAGACTCCATACTGAGCACCTTGTATAACACAGTAACAAGAAACAAAACCAACAACAAAACTGGTTCCTGCAGTCTGCAAAGCCCCCATGGGGCTTCATTCCCTGGTGGTTTTTGAGGCAAGACCATTCCCGCCCCCAGAGCCCCACGAGTGTTCCTGTGCAGGATACTAGATCTGGGTCAATCATTACCAGAGATCACGTTGAAGCCAACAGCTAACGACCCCAAAAAAAAAACCCTGCTCTTCTGATAGAGGGAGGGCAAGGAGTTCTCTTCATCCCTGGACCTTCTTGGCCGGGGTCATGCATCACACAGTTCCTCATGTAGCGTGGGCCCCAGCTCTGCAGCATGCCCCCCAACGAAAGAGTAGATACGAAGCGTCGCTCTTTGTGTCTGTGGGTTTCCATAGGGGGGAGGATTCTGGCCCTCAGCGGTGCCCCGACCTGCCCCCTTTCTTGGCCGTCTGCCAGGGTCCTGGAGTCCCTCGATCCATGGCTTGATCCGATCTCTTGGTCCCTGTCGATGCATCCTGCTGCGGGGTCGATGTCCTGAGGCCGAGGAGGGCCGCCACCCCCTCCACTTCCTCGAAGTGGTATTGCTTTCCGTTGAGGGTGAAGGCTATTCCGAAGGAGTACGTCCAACGGTATTTCGTCTGATGCTCTCGGAGGGCCGTCGTGACCAGGCGGAACTGCTGACGCCTAGCGAGTGTGGCCTGGGCTACGTCTTGAAAGAGTGTGCATGTTGCTCCCCAAAATTCCACCGTGTCCCTGGTTCTAGCTTTCCGGAGGACCAGTTCTTTGACCTTAAAGGAGCTGAATTTGGCAAGGAAATCCCTTGGGCGTTGGTTCTCTCCTTGCGGTGTCGGGCCTACTCTGTGGACTCTCTCCAATCTTACTTCTGCTGTGTCCTCCCCTATCATGCTAGAGAAGAAGCCAACCATAAAGGAATCCAACTCTGATCCCTCCTTCCCTTCCTCAAGGCCTCTCACTCTAATATTGTCTCTTCGTGAGCGATTTTCCAAGTCCTCACATTTTAATAGTGCAAAGTTCAACTGGGCAGAGAGCGATTCCGAGGTCCCTTCCAAAAGTAGTAGTCGATTCTCCAGCTCTTGACATTTTGCCTCCAAGTCCAGTGTATGCTTTCCAATGGAGTCTACATCAGCCTGGACCGCCACCATTTTCGTACCCATCTCAGCCTTGAAGGAGGCGTCAATATCCGCCTTGATATCCTCTCTTAATTCTCTTTTAAACTCCCGCAAGGTCGCTAATAAGTTGTCCCGCGTGAGCGCCATCTTCTCGGCTTGTGAGGTCTCACCCTCTTCACCTCCGCCCGGTTTAGCTGAGCCAAAGTAGCTGGAGACTTTGTTAGGTTGCGCCTTTTTTGGGCGGCATAGAGATAGGTCTGACGGCCTATGCCGCTCCCCCCACAGCTTGCATTGGGGGATCAGGCGTGAGAGCACAGACACCCAATCTCACTCACACACCCTGCTGTGTGTCGTGGACTGGCAGAGTCCCGGGCATCCTCCAAGCTGTTCTGGGGCCACTTCCACTAGGGGCCTTCCTCAGTGTGGTGAAGGGACGGCTGAGGAGCTAGATGACACTACGCTCATTTGTCAGGATGCCAGGAGGTGGAATCGGGGGCCCCTCTCCTCTGGGTTTCAGAGAGCTGTGTGGGGCCTTTCCAAACCCCTTACGTGCTTCTGGGCCTCCAGTATTTAGCCTCTCTACAGTGGCAGGGCAGTAGGAGCTGCTCCTCGGTATCCTGGACGCTGTGCGAGAGACCACTTTTACCTTCTTGTTGCCTTCCGTCTCACACGCCGCCGCTCATCACCGCCACCTCGTTTTGGGTCGCCCACTGCAGCAGTGGCAGCAAGGGTGTCCTCCGGGTCCGAGATCACACAAAGCGGACCCGGTAATCCGCATGCTCTAGTCGCTGGGAAGCCTGTCGGTCGGGGCTTCTAACGGCCACTCGGCGTCGCGCCATCTTGGCTGCTCTTCGCGGGTCCGTCGTTGCAGCTCTAGGACAGACTCCTCGCCTCTCTGCTCGGCAAATCTCTCCCAAAAGCATATCCTTCTACTGTCGCCTGCCTGCCACCTGCATTCTCGGGTGTTTTGGCCAGGTATAACAAAACAGACCGCTCCGACTCACAGGGCTAAATGTGGAGCCCAACGGAGTCACATCCGCGCGGCCATGATATGATGGTTGGCCACGCCCCTGATGCAATTCTTTGGAGACAAAACAGTTGTCAGTAGATTTTGGAAGTAATTGAGTCCAGGAGTTTGGCTTCTCTTCTGCAAAATTACTTGCATCCATAGGTTATTGTGGGTTGCAGCTTAGCGTTGTTTATGTTTATCCTGGGCTCCAGTGTAGGGACCCATGCGGTTTTGTTCAGAGTGATGAAGGCTGACATTAGAGCATCAGTTTTAGTCTTGAGCGCTAACGCTGGATGTACAAATAAATTCCTTTGGTGTGCATGACCATGTCCAGACATATATATTCTGATACCCTCTCTACTTGGCTTTCATGTAAATGCCAAGTTCCTGTTTTCTTGATCTGTTTATCTATTACACAGATTTTGGTTTTGCTTAGGTTAATTTCCAATTTATTGGTCTTGGTGTAATCATGCAATTTGTTGAGGAACCCATGAAAGCCTATTTTTGTTTTGCTTACCAGCACAACATCATCTGCGTACAATATGTTTGCTATTATTTGATCGCAAAGCTTAGGAGTATGTGCTCTGTTTGTCTAGCTCAGCCGATAAAATAAATTCGATATGAACAAATTAAGTAATTGCGGTTCAAGCACACAGCCCTGTTTTAAGCCAGTAGTAGTAGGAACTTTCAGTGGAAAATGGTGTCCATCGCCCATCCTAATTCGCATCCAGCTGTTTTTATAGAATGTTGAATGCCCCAAAGCAGATTTGGTGGCATTCCCCAGTGAGCAAGCTTTTCCCACTATTCATGTTGTGGAACGCGATCAAACGTAGATTTAAAATACACAAAGCACAGAAGTAGTGCATGGGTACCAGCATTTTGTCGACCATTAGTGAAAGGGCCATTAGGTTTGATGTTTTACCTATGCCGAGGAGGAAACCCATTTGGTTCAAGGGAATTATCTTCCACTCCATGGTCCAAGTGTTAAGATCTTTCAACAGGAGACCAGCAAAATATTTTTCCTCGTTGTCAAGGAGGGCAAATAAGTGATGATTTGCCGGACTCCCTTAAATATTGGGTGAATAATTGCTCCCTCCAAGAGCATGAGACTTCCTCACTTTGTAAAACACAATTATACAGCAAGATCAAATTTGTTGACTAGAATTGTGGATTTGTGTTAAATAGGGCTTGAGGGAGCCCATTTGGCATGTGTTCTCGATCGGGCAGGTTCAGAAAGAATTTTTTCCAATTGCATTTTCTTATAAATCAGCATAAGTACTTTTGGCTCTACTGGGGTTATAATTATATCACAAAACAGTACAGAATCCTCGGGTCTATGACAAAAAGATCAGAAAGTGTGGTGAACCACTACTACATAGTTTGAAAACATAAAGATACAGAGTACAGAACCAAATGACTAGGTGCCACAGATCTAACTTTGGGCACTTCCCTTTTCAGGACAAAATCCCTCACTCACCATAGGTGACATGCTTCATCATTTGGGATTCTCCTCCCAGAGGAAAAGCATAGTTCCTCTGAGGGCTACAACCCCCTCTCTGAGAGGGAGGAGCTCAGGGATGTTTTGAATAGCTAATAGAATATTGTAAATCCACAAATGAAGAGACAGCTGTGTGAATGAGGGCGCAGCGCAACAAAAATTGGTAAATGTGAGGGTAGTGAAGTTAAAACTAGCTAAAGAGCGCAAAAAAGAGGTACTTTATTTAGATACGCCCTTTGCCAGGATTAAAAGACGTGTACCAGCAGTATGGATTTAAACCGCAAAGGTCGATCGCTGTATCGATGTCTCGCATGCGTGGAAGTAAGACACGCGCCCGATGCAACGATCACAATATAAGGAACACTGGCCTTAACACCACAACACTTGGCAACAAAGAAGAACATCACCGTGCCGTATACCTACACAGCATATACTAGCACATGAATTGCACTCAGCACTACAATAATTCTGGATAAAGTCTCAGAAGCTATATGCTCTTGTAAGCGATGGTCTAGACAAAGCATATAATCGCAGGGATGAATGTGTTGGCTCTTTGGGCATTCTTATTTGCCCTCTGAGTTTCTATGGTTAGTGGGGCCATAATGACATTTTTTGGTTCCCCCACCTACGAGGTTCAAATTTCCATTCTAGCTGAGTCCTCATGGTGGTTTTCACGTTGCAGCCATTCAGGCTTTGGATATGATAGCTTTTTCTTACCAACTTTACATCTCATGTTTAAATGGCATGTGCTCCCTGTGTCTTCCTTGTTTATATTTGCTCCCTAAAGCATGCCTATCGGGGTTATTGGTACTATTGTCATAACCCCTGGTTTTTGATAGGACAAGATTTGTTAATGACAAGATACACAGTTTTTTTTAGAGCGGTGCTCCTTTCCTGAGCTGTTGCCAGGTAGAGGTGTGGTTGCTTACCCAGAGGTGGTGGGTAAGGTTATTCTTTGTTACCCTTTACAGAACCTTTTGCACTTTACATTTGATGCTTGTGATCATTGGTATGGATCAACTTTGTTTTGATTCTTCTTTTCTGATTATAGGTAATCCTTCCCTTTGGAACGGACAGACTAAGAAGATTCTCTGTCCTTATATCCTTTTTTGTTGTAGCACTTACACTGATTTAGCAGCAGCTATATAGGTCCTGATGAAAGCCCTGCCTACAATTAGGTTTATGGCTGAAACATGTTGACCATTACTATCTATTCTACCTTTGCGGTTTAAATCCATACCGCTGGTACACGTCTTTTAATCCTGGCAAAGGGCGTATCTAAATAAAGTACCTCTTTTTTGCGCTCTTTAGCTAGTTTTAACTTCACTACCCTCACATTTACCAATTTTTGTTGCGCTGCGCCCTCATTCACACAGCTGTCTCTTCATTTGTGGATTTACAATATTCTATTAGCTATTCAAAACATCCCTGAGCTCCTCCCTCTCAGAGAGGGGGTTGTAGCCCTCAGAGGAACTATGCTTTTCCTCTGGGAGGAGAATCCCAAATGATAAAGCATGTCACCTATGGTGAGTGAGGGATTTCGTCCTGAAAAGGGAAGTGCCCAAAGTTAGATCTGTGGCACCTAGTCATTTGGTTCTGTACTCTGTATCTTTATGTTTTCAAACTATGTAGTAGTGGTTCACCACACTTTCTGATCTTTTTGTCATAGACGCGAGGATTCTGTACTGTTTTGTGATATTGCATTGGGGATTGAATCCTATGAGGTCTTTAAATTTCCCTAGGACCCTCTGGCGTTGAACCGTTCTTTGTTTGGTAGTTATAATTATATCTTCTGAGCAGGAGGCTAGAGTGGGTGTACCATACTATTAGAGAAGGAAGTTTAATTTTCCATCCTCTTTGTTGTTTCTTCCCCATCTTGGATTTTAGCTCAATATTGAGAGCTTTAAAATTTGACCTATGTCACTTCTAATATATTCAAATTGATATCAGTCAGGCTCCCTTTTTCAATCTGATTTACTATTTTACAGAAAGTGTTTAGCCCAAAATCGGTCGTAAAATGATGTCTTTTTGGTCCAAAGGTCTTTTTCATATTTTTGCCGAGCCTCTTTTAATTTGGTTATTTGGTATATATCTCATAGATTTTTCTTTAGCAGTATTCATTCTCAATTTACTGCCCTTGTACTCATTCAAGGCCCTTGGTAATTCATTTTGATTTCTTGCTCTCTTTGCCAAACCAAAGGGCCTATCCGATTTAGTATTGGGGAAATTTGAAGGACGTAAAATGATTCCATACTGAGAACGTTTTTATGATTTTGCCAATCTGTTAATAGAGTTTCACATTGGGTCTCAATATCTTGTAAATAATGATCGTTCCATTTTATTTCATTTGATTTTTGGTGTAAGATGCGGCTGATAAACTATTTGCATATAGTAGAGGGGGCAGCTGGTGCTAAGCATAATAGTGTGCGGGCAATAATCTTGTTCTGAGAGATAGAAATGTACCTTAGTTGGGGCAGTGTAGTGGAATGATAAGCCGTTACCAGACAGGGGTGAGGTAATAAATACATATTTATTCTTAGTAAATAAGTAGGTGAAGCGGGCCCATCAGCTTGCATCCATGCAGTCCAGCTCCAACTGTCAACTGCTGCATGGCCGAATCTTAGAATTAGAATGCATGTATGCCATCAGATGCAGGAATGCTCATAACAAGACATTCCAATACCAATACAATAGTAGTAATGAATGAGGGATGATTCAAAGTTACATCTCCCCTCCTAAAAATAAACAAAATAATAAAATACATATGTACTAAAAACAAATGTCCAAAATAAATAAATATACAAAACTCGCACAAAAACAATTAATAAATGCACCGAATACAGTAACAACTAAAGTACAAAGCAAGCATACTAAAAAAATGCATCATCTCTTTCCCTAAAACAAAATATATATATTAAATATCAAATTCTTTTAAATATCCTTTTTTTTTGGACACAACTGCATCTGGTAGTGATGACTACATCATAACGATCGTCAAGTACCTCATCATTTTGATGATATTTAGAGAGGTGTCCTCTGGATTAGATTCTGCACATATATCCAAATTTGAAGACCCCAAGGAAGATAACAAATTTGGCTCTTCTTGTTGAAAACTACACATAACAACATTATCCCGTGAAACATCATTTTGCTGCACAGCACCAAAAGGCAATAAACCATCACCCGGCATTCTCAATTTCCTCATTAAAACATATTTTTGAAAATCATGAAGTGGAATTAAATTCCTCTTGGATCACTACCGTCCATTGACGAACTGGACAGATGTACGAGGAACCTTAACCACTTAAATGGACCATTAAAATGAAATTCCACTTTAGATTTTCTGGATCTCATATTCTTTAACATTTCCAAGTTCCAATAACAATCTCTTTGTTACTTAATGATCGAGTATGATAATGTTATTTTTTTATTTTGTTCTGGGAATCTTCAACTTTTACTCGGAGTTTATACAGATCTACCTGCTCCTGTACACTTCTAAAGGTTACTTTGCCATCCAACCAAGTAGGCACAAACCAGTACGAGGATTCCTACCCCACAGCAATGAGAAAAGAGTAACCCCAGTGACTGTGTGAGGAGTATTATGATACTCTCACACTTAGGGGTCGATTCCGATGTCGGCCGGAAGCGCACCTAACAGTATTCGTCCGGAAAAAATACTAGCTGAACGCGTGTTTTCCGACCGACTCGAACACTCTACCGAACGAACAAGTACGATGCGCATAACAGCCCAGATTCCGAGCGAGCCGTACTTGCCCATTCCAGCTCCTGTTCACCGCCCGAGCCGGATCCGTAAACGCCGAATCAAGTCGCACGGAACCAAATACACAGCACCTTCCGGCCGGACTAGTACGATGCGTCTTCCGTACGCGCCGAACTCGTCGCTTCGTCCGGCACGTTTGAGCATCCGGGAGAGCTGCACATATGCTCCGATTCGCGCCACAAGACGATCCACGGCAACGAGACGAACAAGCCAGCGACGAGTACGAGTCAAAGCCACGAGAAACCCGAACGAGACGACCCAACCATGAATCCCATCGCGCAGGTCCTACCAATACTCTACATCTATTACCGGGACCGGTACGGACGCGTACGACGCAGACGGTAAGTCAAACACCCACAACACAAACAAACGACACGTACCTGAAATATGTCACACACACATAGGGATGCACAAATGACGTACACTAGCAACAGCAGAACCATAGGGGCGGGATGGCCATCACCAATGCCATACACACCCATAGGGGGATGGATGCCTGCCACTACTACCATCCCCACCCATAGGGGGATGGATGCCTACCACTACTACCATCCCCACTCATGGGGGGCTGGATGCCTGCCACTACTGCCATCCCCACTCATGGGGGGCTGGATGCCTACCACTCCTACCATCCCCACTCATGGGGGGCTGGATGCCTGTCACTACTGCCATCCCCACTCATGGGGGGCTGGATGCCTGCCACTACTGCCCTCCCCACCCATAGGGTGCTGGATGGCTGTCACTACTACCATCCCCACTCAGGGTGGGCTGGATGCCTGTCACTACTGCCATCCCCACCCATAGGGGGCTGGATGCCTACCACTAACACCACCCCTACTCAGGGTGGGCTGGATGCCTGTCACTATTGCCATCCCCACCCATAGGGGGCTGGATGGCTGTCACTACTACCATCCCCACTCATGGGGGTCTGGATGCCTACCGCTACTACCATCCCCACTCATGGGGGCTGGATGCCTACCACTACTACCATCCCCACTCATGGGGGGCTGGATGCCTACCACTACTACCATCCCCACTCATGGGGGCTGGATGCCTGCCACTACTGCCATCCACACCCATAGGGGGATGGATGCCTACCACTAACACCACCCCTACTCAGGGTGGGCTGGATGCCTGTCACTACTGCCATCCCCACCCATAGGGGGCTGGATGGCTGTCACTACTACCATCCCCACTCATGGGGGTCTGGATGCCTACCACTACTACCATCCCCACTCATGGGGGCTGGAAGCCTACCACTACTACCATCCCCACTCATGGGGGGCTGGATGCCTGCCACTACTGCCATCCCCACCCATAGGGGGATGGATGCCTACCACTAACACCACCCCTACTCAGGGTGGGCTGGATGCCTGTCACTACTGCCATCCCCACCCATAGGGGGCTGGATGGCTGTCACTACTACCATCCCCACTCATGGGGGTCTGGATGCCTACCACTACTACCATCCCCACTCATGGGGGCTGGATGCCTACCACTACTACCATCCCCACTCATGGGGGGCTGGATGCCTGTCACTACAACCACCCCTAGTCATAGGACGGGTAATGCATGACACAACTAGCATACTCCCACATAAGGACTGTCTGTAAATTACATCCCACCCCCAACACCATGACAAGCGTGTGTGGTCTGTGTCAAATGCATACAACACTGAACATGACATTGAACATACAATGTGACCCCCTAACACATGTGTCACACATAATTGTGTGTGTGGCCTACACAATGCAAGCAGACCATGACCACTGTGGCAATGGGGCCCAAAGCCCCATCACCACAGTGCCCAAAAGGTAAGTGTGTGCGCCATAGCTGAAGCACATTTTGAACATTGTGGCAATGGGGCCCAAAGCCCCATCACCACAGTTCCCAAAAGGTAAGTGTGTGCTCCATAGCTGAAGCACATATTGAACAGTGTGGCAATGGGGCCCAAAGCCCCATCACCACAGTGCCCAAAAGGTAAGTGTGTGCTCCATAGCTGAAGCACATATTGAACAGTGTGGCAATGGGGCCCAAAGCCCCATCACCACAGTGCCCAAAAGGTAAGTGTAGTCCTAGTAAAAGCTGCAAAAACAAAACTGCAGGGATTATTCCTGGCCACACAACACCAAACACTACAGTGGCATTGTAGTGCTTGTGTCCCATAGCAACATAGATTGTGTGAGGCAAGCAGTGCAGTGCCAATGACACATCATTCTGGCCATGTGCACACAAACATCAGCCATGGGGGCCCACATTGTCTACATTCACAAATAACACAATGACAGAAGTGAGCATCATAATGCAGACCCACATATCTGCACCAATGGACACACAAATGTAGATATCCTGTGGAGACTGTAGATGTCAGGTGAACAAATACCATACCATGGCAGCAATGGGACATACTAACCATGATCAATGTGCTGACTGATGACCTAGCAGTCCCAGGGCCAGCAGGGGAAAGCCAACAAACATACAGCCAATGGCAAACTAAAGATATGCCAATGCAGTGGTGCAAATGCACAAACACAAACAGGCAGACTCACACTGCATATCATACACAACAGGTGAGGGGGGTTGTGTGCCAGTGTCCCCAGGCAAACACACAAAACATGAGGAGGCCAGATTCACTAATACACAGATGTCAACACAGTCACATACAAAAGTAACTCATGGATTGGATTCCCTATGTGGGCAAACAGGCATTGTGAGATGAGAGGGAGCCCAAATTACACATGTCACACAAGCTTGTAGGAACAGCAACAAACACAGCAAGAGACAGAACCACCACAGCACTCCCCCAGGGACCCCACATTGTGGTGACACTAGCCTGCATGACAATCACACTGTGATGACAAAGGTAGATGTCATCCACACTGTGAACCACAGCCATGTGTCCTGAGCAACAAACTACCATCACACCTATACAAGCACAAAGCACTCAGCATGGCCTGCCAGCCAAGGACAATATGGAGGTAGTGCCCCAGCCGTGCAACAACTCACATTTGCACACACTCAACGCCACACACCTTGAACTCCACCAATGTGCAGCAGTGAAGCTCACATGGACTGCTGACATTGCACATGCACCCATGACAATCCCAGGGGTGGTGGGGGAAATAAGGTGCAGAAACCCATCACACATGGCCAGTCAACAATACTTGTGAATGTCTGACACACTGCACAGTATGCCGTACATGGGCATGACGTGAAATCCACCCCAAACAATGGGATCCTGGCCATAGTCACACACCAATGAAGAAGCCAAGCTGACCCACAAAGGACACACATAGACAACTTCCAACATTGCAGCTCTGACCCTGAGGAGTGGCACCAGTCACACACACAACGTGTCACAATCACTGAAAGCATACACAAACAGAAAATCACATTACACGTGTAACCAACAAGTGCCAAGAGGAATCCTGACTGTGTCCCATCTGCGTTTGCCCACATCCCCAGCCCTGACAACAAAGACAACTAGGGATGACAACCTCATGAACATTAGTTTGCCATGCACCCACATCCCGGAGAAACCAGGTCCAAGATGCTGTATGAACACAGAACAACTCAGCAAGCATCACAAACAGGAACATCCGTAGGGACACAGCCTGTGTAGGAAAAGGAGAAGGGAACATGCACAGACATGCCTACACAACACACAACACGGGCACAGCCTATATCATGGAATCACGCACTGCCATGAGGGCACTCCACTCCTGTGGAAGGTCAGCTGTGCCAAACTTTGTCTGTGCACGACTCAAACATGTCAGCAGAACACTCGGTCAGTGAGTCAACAACTACAACACACTGAAGGCTCTGCTCATATCAGCCTGGGCACGGGAGTGTCACGTCAGTCATCTGCATACACCCAAGACACGTGTCAAGCAACTTGCACTGTGTACACAGATGAGTCCTCCAAATTTGATGTGCTAAACTGCATGTCCATTGGAGACGGGCACACAGTCAGGGTACTAGGAACATTGGACAGTGGTAAGCCCACCAGATGTGCATCAGTGTAGGACAAAGATGGTAATCTACAAATGCTAAACGTACATCCCTGTGTCAAATGCTGAACATTACACCCTCAGACTGCAGCAAAGGATGCTATAGATCCAGACTATATTAGGACACATATCCCATGGACCACATGGAGCCCATCACAGCAAAACTTAATTTACCTGATCTGAACACTATTACAACAGCAAATGCATGATTCTACACATCTACATCATGTACCTCCAAAGATTAACCACAAGTAAACAAAAAGAGGCTTTATTCAGCAAGTGTGCAACTCAAATCAAAAGTCCAAAATAAACTAAGGCCAATGGCCAGTCCAAATATACAGTCCCAACAGGGTGATGTGTGACAACTTGTCAACAATTGCTTGCCTGCACAGGTACGGACAGGGGACATCCCCTTGGAGGGGCATACGAGGGGCAGGCCAGGCACCGCAGGGACAGGATCAGGGGATGCCAGAAGGAGGCAGTGAAGGGGAGGTAGGTGCAGGAGTGTCCCCGGCAACTGCAGTGGAGGTGTCTGACTCAGGGGGGGGCTGGCACCACCGCAGGGCTCAAGTCAGATGGTGTTGGTGCTGCAACCACTGCAGTGGGCTGGTCAGATGGAGTGGACTGGGTCCCCAATGCAGTGCCCCAGTCAGACGGGGTGGTTGTGGACTCCACCGCAGTGCATGACTCCAAGGTAGTGGAAGGGGGGGCAGAAGAGCTGGGCAGGACAGAGGGGGGGGGGACACGGTCTCCACACCAGTGGCACAAACAGGCAGAGCGTCTGGTTTTGGGGTGGAAGAGCAAGTGGCAGGGGGGGGAGGGCCTAAGCAGTTTGGGGATGCGGTATCGGTGTGTGGGGGAACCTGGGGCAGGGTGTGGCAGTGGAACCTGTGGAGTGGTGGCCTGGGGGATGGAGGTGAGAGACTGGGTGGTTGACTTGCAGGGCGGTGGCGGGGTCTTGCTCTTCCGCGACCGGGGGGACTTGCGGGTGGGGGGCTCACTCTGCCTGCACCTGGGGGAGGGTGTCCGGGGGCGAGGGGCACTCCCCTCTGTGTGGGTGGACTTCCTCTTCCCCCGGTATGCTGGATCAGCGGGATTGGAGGGGAAGAGGCCGAGGTCACAGAGGAAGAGCTGCTTATCAGGTGGGGTTGCAGGTGAGGGAAGGGGTCTTGGAGGGAGAGGATCTTGAGGATTGCGGAGTGACTGTGGTTGCCTGTGTGTGTGTGTGTTCCCCATCCCCTGTGTCTGTGGTATCAGTCCCCTAAGGATGCTTGTGTGCACGTCTTGCCTTTCTCTTGGGTGTGTCTGTGCTGCTCGTGTCTGTGTGTTTGGGTGACTGTGCAGGTGTGCATGTGCTTTGGACAGGTAGGGGGCAGGAAGTGTGGATGGGGCAGAGGTGGGAGGGGTGAGGGACTGTTGGAGGAGGGACACTGCTACCGTCAGGGAGGAGTCCATGGACTTATTGCTCCTCTGTAGGGCAGACATACCCGTCGAGATGCCCTCCATGAACGACACCAGCTGTGTCAACAGAGTGGTGTGTGCATGGAGGACACTCAGCATTGCTGTCTGCCCTACATGGAGCTGCCGAAGGAGGTACACAGACTCCTCACTCAGGGCAGCAGGGGACACAGGGGCAGGGGGTGCGGTGCCTGGCACGAAGGAGACACGCTCCCGAGTACAGGAGCCTCCACGGACCTCAGGAATGGGAGCCAATGGGAGGGTGGTGGTGGTGGCGGGGCCAGACAGACTAGCTGGCCTTTGGTGGCTGCTGAGACCCGCCTCCACAAGGGAGTCATCCTCCGAGCTGCTGTGGTCCTCAGCTGAGGTGGATGGTGCTGAGGACTCCTCGGTGTGGCTCCCCTCGCCCTCCGTGCCACTGGGTCCCTCTGACCACTCGTCCGATGCTGACCCAGTCTGGCTCCGCTGCTCCTCCTGGTCTGTGGAGCTGTCCCCTCCTGTGGCCGTGGATGTATCTGCAAACAATTAGGGAAACAGACAAACATCAGTCACCTGCACTGACCGCACACACCACAGTAAGTACAGCACATTACAGAGCAAGCCCTGGCATCCTTAGTTGAACATTGCCTAAAGTCCTCACACAGATTCGGGGAAGCCAATTGTCAGTCTAATGGTCAACCATGGGACTCACACCCCTCCTGCCCTTGCACCCATCTGTCTGGTGCCTACAAGATGGTAAGACCCCAGTGTGGACACATGCACCACCTACACAGTTGTTGGACATTGCAGGGAACACGGTGAAGTATGTGAACATGCACACATCACATCTCTTGCCACTGAGTCAGTGCAGGTGTCCGGATAAAGGGATGGCCAGAGTCTAAATAGAAATGCATGTGATGCATACCAGCACCAGACACCATGATGCACCCATGTCCGGATAGTCAATGCCACAATGGGGTGCATGTTGCACATGTCACTCCCCTGCAGGATCAGTCTCAGGAAGTTTAATGCCATGACACAGGAATGCGTGCAAAGTCATACATTACTGTCTCAAGTCACATGGCCATGGCAGCCAGCCAACAACAGTCTGCACTGTGTCACAATCCGAGGGCATGGGGAATGCAAGTTATGTGACTGACAAGTGCACATGTCCATCCCCCAAATACCACATCATCTGTACTACTATTTGTCCACGTCATACCAACTGGACATATGGGGGACATGAAACACAACTTTCTGAACATGAGCACCTCACAGTGTGCTGTGAATGGCAATACAGCTGCCTGAAAGTCACAGTCGCAAACACCTGTGTGCACAGTCAAGTGATCAGACACCTATAAGTCACAGAAGTATCGTCTATCATGGTCACATCTCAGATGGCATGCTGAGCCCTAACCGATAAACATACCAGTAGTCCTGACAACGAAGACACAGCACAATGAGACAGAGGCAGACACCTGAGGGTACATTTCACTGATCACAACATGCCAGATGATACACGGGAGTGGGAGTACAGAGTGTATTGCATGCCCTGGAGTAGGCATGACTGTCCAGCTCCACCTGTAAGAGGGATGAGTCCTGGACAGTAGGCAGGTGGCTAAGCATGTGTGACACACTGGATACACATACTCCTGAGGCCCAAACATTGTTCCCACCAGCAGCATGGGTGTGTGTCAAATTCCCCAGGGACATGTGGTGAGTCAGAGCAGCAAGCGGACCACATATCAAAGTTACACCCAGATTACATGTCAGAACTTAGGCATTGTGTAAGCAATTGACCCACCCATGAATCGCACAACATAGTCACAGGAACAAATGCTGTCCCCCACCTTGAGCAAAGCTAAATGCAAAGACACAGTCCCCAAATGACACAATTTCCTGACTATAAGGGCCACACATATGCATATCAGAGGAGAAGTGGGCATGTCACAAATGAGGGACATGGGTCCTGGACCACATGACTGATGTACTGTGGAAGTTTAACCAGGCCAGAGGAGGGCACATAGCATGTCAGACAAAGTGCACAGTGCAGTCATGGACTCACCCCCTCCTTGCTGCTGTCTGGCCTTCAGCTGCCCATCCAGGTCAGGGAAGACCACCGCCAGGATCCGGAGCATGTGGGGGGTCAGGGTCCGGTGTCCGCCCCTCCTGCGAGGAAATACAAAAGAGGATGATGGACGGAACGTTTGAGCCAATCAAACACTCACCCCCAGTCAACTGATCTGGGTTTAATCCATCATCATTCTTTAGCTCACTCCACCACCCCAGTTCAGACATGGCCATATGCAAATCAGTCTGACCCTGTGCCTCATGGGAACAGTCCAGCCCGAACTGCCAAGCCATGTCTTCCCTGGACCGGAAACAAGCATCCTAGGACCGGTTTCTGGCATTCCAGCCGTCATCAGCCAGGCTTGCTTGAATCCAGTGGCAAAGTGAGCAAGGGACCCACGTCTGGGCATACCCCCGCCAACTTAGGGCGAACAAAGCGATACAAAAGAGGATGATGGACGGAACGTTTGAGCCAATCAAACACTCACCCCCAGTCAACTGATCTGGGTTTAATCCATCATCATTCTTTAGCTCACTCCACCACCCCAGTTCAGACATGGCCATATGCAAATCAGTCTGACCCTGTGCCTCATGGGAACAGTCCAGCCCGAACTGCCAAGCCATGTCTTCCCTGGACCGGAAACAAGCATCCTAGGACCGGTTTCTGGCATTCCAGCCGTCATCAGCCAGGCTTGCTTGAATCCAGTGGCAAAGTGAGCAAGGGACCCACGTCTGGGCATACCCCCGCCAACTTAGGGCGAACAAAGCGATACAAAAGAGGATGATGGACGGAACGTTTGAGCCAATCAAACACTCACCCCCAGTCAACTGATCTGGGTTTAATCCATCATCATTCTTTAGCTCACTCCACCACCCCAGTTCAGACATGGCCATATGCAAATCAGTCTGACCCTGTGCCTCATGGGAACAGTCCAGCCCGAACTGCCAAGCCATGTCTTCCCTGGACCGGAAACAAGCATCCTAGGACCGGTTTCTGGCATTCCAGCCGTCATCAGCCAGGCTTGCTTGAATCCAGTGGCAAAGTGAGCAAGGGACCCACGTCTGGGCATACCCCCGCCAACTTAGGGCGAACAAAGCGATACAAAAGAGGATGATGGACGGAACGTTTGAGCCAATCAAACACTCACCCCCAGTCAACTGATCTGGGTTTAATCCATCATCATTCTTTAGCTCACTCCACCACCCCAGTTCAGACATGGCCATATGCAAATCAGTCTGACCCTGTGCCTCATGGGAACAGTCCAGCCCGAACTGCCAAGCCATGTCTTCCCTGGACCGGAAACAAGCATCCTAGGACCGGTTTCTGGCATTCCAGCCGTCATCAGCCAGGCTTGCTTGAATCCAGTGGCAAAGTGAGCAAGGGACCCATGTCTGGGCATACCCCCGCCAACTTAGGGCGAACAAAGCGATACAAAAGAGGATGATGGACGGAACGTTTGAGCCAATCAAACACTCACCCCCAGTCAACTGATCTGGGTTTAATCCATCATCATTCTTTAGCTCACTCCACCACCCCAGTTCAGACATGGCCATATGCAAATCAGTCTGACCCTGTGCCTCATGGGAACAGTCCAGCCCGAACTGCCAAGCCATGTCTTCCCTGGACCGGAAACAAGCATCCTAGGACCGGTTTCTGGCATTCCAGCCGTCATCAGCCAGGCTTGCTTGAATCCAGTGGCAAAGTGAGCAAGGGACCCACGTCTGGGCATACCCCCGCCAACTTAGGGCGAACAAAGCGATACAAAAGAGGATGATGGACGGAACGTTTGAGCCAATCAAACACTCACCCCCAGTCAACTGATCTGGGTTTAATCCATCATCATTCTTTAGCTCACTCCACCACCCCAGTTCAGACATGGCCATATGCAAATCAGTCTGACCCTGTGCCTCATGGGAACAGTCCAGCCCGAACTGCCAAGCCATGTCTTCCCTGGACCGGAAACAAGCATCCTAGGACCGGTTTCTGGCATTCCAGCCGTCATCAGCCAGGCTTGCTTGAATCCAGTGGCAAAGTGAGCAAGGGACCCACGTCTGGGCATACCCCCGCCAACTTAGGGCGAACAAAGCGATACAAAAGAGGATGATGGACGGAACGTTTGAGCCAATCAAACACTCACCCCCTGTGCGAGGAGGCAACAGCTTCAGCTGGACCCTTGCGATCCTCCGGGTCCAGCCACGAAGGTCCTGCCACCTCTTCTGGCAGTTGCGGATCATGCGCCTGTAGACCCCCACGGATCTTACTTTCCGGGCGATGGTCAGCCAGATTTCCTGCTTCTGGTGGGCATCAACCTGTGAGGATGACAAAGTGAAAAGGCCATTACTACACATGCAACATATACGTGCATCACACAGTTGGATATACATGTCTCAATCACAGGGGCATATGATGTACACAGGCAGTGCAACAATGGCTATGAACAGTTTGCCAGCAGTCACTACATGGTATCATTGCATGGGAAGTAAACCTAGTTGGAATGCACTGTTACTGCACTGTACCAGTTCAGTGCATGTAACTACACACTTTGGGGTGTGACAACTACTCAGTGGGCATGCTAGCCAGTGGTGTGCACACTGAAATCCTGCTAGTCAGACAACATGCACAATTAGTGAGGCAGTGGACAGCATACTCACCTGCTCCCCTGGTTTCCCATACAGCTTGCTGTACTGTGGAAGGAGGCTGTCCAGCAGGGCCTGGTTCTCCTCAAGGCTGAAGGCTGGGGCTCTCTCCACAGTACGTGCCATTGCAGGAGCCAGAGGATGCATAAACAGCAGCAGTGTTGGTGGCAGATGTCGTCCTGGAGCATGTAGTGCAGGCAAGTGAGCTCTCAGGGGAACAGCCAGCATTATATGTGTGCTGCAGAGGCAGATACTGTCCCATGTGTCCAAAGTGATAGGTCCAAGTTGTTTGCATCTTCTGAATCTGACCAATCCATGGAATAGCAGCACTAATACACGCCCACAGCATCCTTCAAATCTTCAACTTCATGACACCCATGATTTTGCAACATTGTTGTGGCTGGCCAACTGAATTCACTGCATCAGACTCGTTGGAGCTTCGAAAACGCGTCCGTTGCCATGCCAGGCCCCAGCCAATGTGTGCGCACCGTTCGGTCCACTGCTGTACAACGCGTATTTTGGGATACAACGCGTACCCGCACACATCATATGCAATGGTCCGTGCGGGCACACCGATCAGTCCATTGCTCTACAACGCGTACCCGTGATACAACGCGTACCCGCTCACATCCAATGCAATGGGCCGTGCGGGCACACCGATCGGTCCATTGCTGTACAACGCGTACCCGGGATACAACGCGTACCCACTCACATTCAATGCAATGGGCCGTGCGGGCACACTGATCGGTCCATTGCTGTACAACGCGTACCCGCTCACATCCAATGCAATGGTCCGTGCGGGCACACCGATCGGTCCATTGCTGTACAACGCGTACCCGGGATACAACGCGTACCCACTCACATCCAATGCAATGGGCCGTGCGGGCACACTGATCGGTCCATTGCTGTACAACGGGTACCCGCTCACATCCAATGCAATGGTCCGTGCGGGCACACCGATCGGTCCATTGCTGTACAACGCGTACCCGGGATACAACGCATACCCACTCACATCCAATGCAATGGTCCGTGCGGGCACACCGATCGGTCCATTGCTCTACAACGCGTACCCGGGATACAACGCGTACCCGCTCACATCCAATGCAATGGTCCGTGCGGGCACACCGATCGGTCCATTGCTGTACAACGCGTACCCGCTCACATCCAATGCACTGGTCCGTGCGGGCACACCGATCGGTCCATTGCTGTACAACGCGTACCCGCTCACATCCAATGCAATGGGCCGTGTGGGCACACCGATCGGTCCATTGCTCTACAACGCGTCCCTGGACAGGTCACACGCATATGTCACCATGCTGGTCACTGGTGAACCTATGCCAGCCAAATATACTTTCCAGGGACTCAGGGGCACACCTACAACACCACACCCAGTCCACACTGTATCTAAGGCATGTGTGGCAGCATAACCTTATCTGTGTATGTGGGTAAACATGTGGTTTTTGGGGTGGCACTTTGGGGCAGACACACCCAGGCTGTGCACATGTTCATGGGGACAGGGTCCTTTGTGTGTTGTGCACCTGACCACTGTGGTGTGCAACTTTTCATTTTGGAGCATGTGTCATGGTCACATTTCCAGGTTGTGTATGTGTATGACATGTCACATACCCCCAGGCTCACATGTGGGAAGGCATGTACGTCACAGGGTGGCCCATTGCCACAATAGTGATGTCCCTCCGCAGTCTGTGTGCATGTTGTGTTTCACATGTCTCTGACTCCATGTGCACAATGGGAGACAGTCTCCACATCCACGTGGTTTGTGCATGAACTTTGATGTTGTGTGTGTGTCACAGACGTCCATGTCTGTCCTGCAGAGGCTACAGGGGCCACTACCTGTGGGTGTCATGTTTGTTTTTCTGACGTGTACATGATGCGCCATGTCATGCCAGTGTCCATGTGGCAAGACAGGGTCCCTGGGAATCTACCTGTCAATGAGCTGTGATGCCTGTGGAGCATGTGGTATGTGTGTGGAACGTGAGAGCAGTAAATGGGTACTGTGACACAGCCTAATGGTTTCCCATAGCACACCCTGGAACCTGTTGTCAACACTTGTTGAACAGAGATGTTAGATGATGTCCATGTAGGTGCCATATATGTCCAAACAGAACGACACACACATCAAGTACTTGTGTTTGTTAATGATGTATCATGTGAAATTGAGTATGGTGAACGGCACATAGGTGGGGTGACTGACAATCTTGCTTTCTTCACCTATGCATTGCAGGGCTCCTGCTGTCCATGGCCAAGACCTGGCAACGATGGTGGAACGTGACAGCATCCGACGGTACCGCTTCACCAGGCAGCTGATTGAGGATTTGGCAGTGCGGTTGGACCCACATTTGCAGCCTGGCCATCCGTGTCCTACAGCGCTGACCCCCAAGGTGAAGGTGATGGCAGCCCTACACTTCTTTGCCACCGGTACCTTTCAACACACTGTGGCGACTGCCGGTGGGATGTCACAGACTATGTTCAGCCGTGTGCTACGCGATGTTTTGGGGGCAATGTTGAGATACCTGAACCAGTACATCTATTTCCCAACACGTCAATGACTCACTGACGTCAAGAGTGACTTCTATGCCCTGGGGAGGATGCCACATGTAATTGGCTCCATTGATGGGACACATGTGGCTTTGATACCACCACAGGCACATGAGCAGGCATACCGGAACCGTTAACATAACCATTCGATCAATGCTCTGGTGGTATGTCTTGCAGATATGACCATCACACGTGTGTGCCCGTTTCCCCGGTTCAGCACACGATGCCTACGTGATGAGGAGTAGTCGCATCCTGAGGATGATGTCACAGATGCTGAACCAGAATGCCTGGCTTGTTGGTGTGTACTGACTTTGTACCATTGTGTGTGTTCTGCTATGTTGTTTTCCGCACACATTTTCAAATCGGCTAATGTGCAATTGTCTGTCTGTAGGTGACTCGGGATACCCCAACATGCCGTGGTTGCTGACACCCCTCAGGAACCCTGTGACACCAGCCCAGATGCGCTACAATGAGGCACATGGTCGGACGAGGAGGGTGATTGAGCGGACCTTTGGTCTCCTGAAGAGCCGCTTCCGCTGCCTGGACAAGACAGGAGGGGCCCTCCCATATGCCCCAGCAAAGGTGTGCAAGATTGTCATCGTCTGCTGCATGCTACACAACCTGGCAGTGCGGAAGGAGTTGCCTCTCATCCTGGATGACGATGACCAACGTCCGCCACCTGTGGAAGATCCTGGCCTGGGTCACGATGCCAGTGAAGATGATGATGATGGTGATGTCCGCACACAGCTCATCACCAACTTCTTCAGCTGAATGTGAGTCTCCAGAGGGTTGTAATGTCAATGATTTGAGTTTGCATGATATGTGTGTGTGGTGCTCTGGTGCTGTTTGAGTGTGGCCATGTGCTACTTGACTGGATGCATGCAGCGATGTGTCCTTGCAGGTGGTCTGTACTGCCCAACAGTGTTGACATGCTAACTTGGTTTTGTGTAGTTATCTTGTGACATGTATTAGACATGAGTATTGCCGTTCTGTGCTGTTCTTCAGTGGTTTTGACTGTGTGTCATGTCTGTCCTTCACAGGGTGCTGCCGGAGTTGTTTGATCAACTTGGATCCCACGAATCCATGATTCAACTTCCAAGGTGGAAGCAGTCGTTTCCCTACAGGTGATGTGCCACACACCCCTGGACTTTCTATCTTCTGCACCTTTTGACTTTGTGGCCACAGCCAGGTTGGATTAGCTAGCATTTGTAGTGGAAACAACATGTTGCAAATGTGTAATAAACCTGTGCTTCACTTTGGGATGTGCGTTGTCTGTAGTCACACATCTGACTGACATTTGCTTACTGCACCTGTAGTCTAGTTGACACAGACTGTGAATAGGTGGCGTGTCTGTGCATTCCACTGTATTTAGTTGCAACATCAGTATAGGTGATGAGTCTGATGGCCCTGGTGTGTATGTGTTGTGTGGCCCTAGTGGTGTGTCTCCCTCATATGTATCACGTCGCCATGACTGACATGACGGTGTTGGACTTGCTGTAGCAGTTAGCATGCACAGTGTCATTTTTCTGATCACCATCTCCATGACAGAGAGCACGTTGGAATCACAACAGAGGCAGATATGGTGTATTGGTGAGTTTATTTACATACAGGTGTGAGGATGGTGCACAGGATGGTGGGTGCTGTACATAGAAATTGGAATCCAAAGTTCCCATGTGATTCGGAAGTCTTGGTAGCTGAAATGTCCAGAGTAAAGTCCACAGTCATCTGATAAATTTGGCCAACTATAGCTCCCCATGTCATGTGGGAGAGTTGGGTTGGCTTCGACAGGGCGTGCAGTTTGCACACAGAGGAAAAGTTCCAGAACAGGTGTTGGCTTCCTGGGGGATGTAGATGGCCATCGGCCTCTCAGTTTGGCCTCCTCGGACGGCCCCTCTTCTTGGGGGGGACCCTCAGGTGCAGGCTGCGGCGGTGCAGGGGACTCTCTGCCAGAGTCCTCCTCCCTCCCTGTGGCATTTGCAGTTGTTTCAGCAGCAGATGTTGTGGGCACACAGGGAGGTGAGGCCATGTTGGTGCTGATCTGGCGGAGGCATGTCAGTATGTCCCTATGCACCGCTGTCAGTTGTTCCAATGTGTCCCACTTGGACTCCATGCCAGACATGTGTGTCTCGACATGTGACATGTGTGTCTCGACATGTGACATGTGTGTCTCGACACGGGACATGTGGGAGTCCAAGCGGGCATGATGGGCAGCCTGCTGCTGTTGTATGTCCTTGAGGATACCCACTACCTGGCTGACCTCTCCGGTGCTAGTCTGGTACGCATCCGCGATGCGTGCCAGTTGTGGGTCATCATGCAGTCCAGACCCCTCTGCAAAGAGCAACCTATGTCTACCACCCCTCCCACCACCCCTGGCGACACGTGCAGGACCTGCGGTGGCACGCACAGGTGACCGTGGGCCCACTTGGGTGTTGTTCCTGGGCTCGTTGTCACCAGCTCCAGTTTGGGTCTGGGTCCCTGCGCTGTTGTCATCTGTGGTCCTTGGTCTCTCCGTGTTGGCAGGGGTGGCCTGTGTGTTGGCAGTTGTTGGAGGGGTGGGTGCAGGGGGTGCAGATGTTGGTCCTGCTGGTGCTGCATGATGACTCACACCGGAGGGTCCAGCTGGTTCTTCGCCATCCGAGGAGTGCAGAGGCTGATCCACACCAGTGAGCTCAGTGTTCACCGGAGCCTGGGACAGGGACTCCTCCTCGTCTGCTGCTGTGTCCCCATCATCACCTGTTTTGGGGAGAGACACAGATTGTATGTTATGTTTCTACTGGCATCAATTGTTCAAACACCTGACAGTTGTGACTGTACCTCTGGATGTGGGCCTGGACATTGCATTCTCCTAAATTGTGACAGTCAGAGAGTGATATTGGTGTAGCACATTGTCCTGCCAACCTGTGGCATGTCAATGTGAATGTTGAGGTGTGTGCATGACCAGCATTGGTGGTATTTGCTTGCCATCCGGGCCTCCTTCTCCCCCAGCCCAGTTATCCCACCATGAAGCGTGCTTCCATTGGAGGGAGTGCAAGTTGTCTTTCAGGATGTCAGTCAGTGGTGTCCTGCTGTTGGTTGTTGCACAGTTCCCAGCAGGGCCTTGTGCTCCCCCAGCAGTACCCAGTGTCAGCCATCTTGTGAGTCCTTTTCCACTCCCTGTGATGTGAGCATGGTTCAGGGTGGTGTTGATGGGCCAATTGTGAGGCTGACCAATATCTGTGACTACCACTCCCATCATGCTATTGCCTCCACCCCCTTCCCAGCATGCCCATCCTTCCTTCCTTTTGACTCTGCTTCCCTGTGGGGTGGGGTGCCTGTGCTGACAGGATGGCTGGGAGTGTTGTCCTGGCAGTTGTTTAGCTACAAGTCCCAAGAGTGTCCCTGTGCTGCACACAGCATAACCCAGGGTGGTGGTTCTTTGTGGGATCTTCAGTTAGGATGTGAGGCATTGCATTCTCCCAGGTGGGTTATGTGGAGTTAGTGTTGAGGGGGTGTGTGAGGGGAGGTGCTTGTAACTATGGTCAGTGCTGTGAGTCCTCCTTCCCACCCAGCCAGATATCCCACCATGGAACGTGCTTCCATTGCAGGGAGTGCAAGTTGTCTTTCAGGATGTCAGTCAGTGGTGTCCTGCTGTTGGTTGTTGCACAGTTCCCAGCAGGGCCTTGTGCTCCCCCAGCAGTACCCAGTGTCAGCCATCTTGTGAGTCCTTTTCCACTCCCTGTGATGTGAGCATGGTTCAGGGTGGTGTTGATGGGCCAATTGTGAGGCTGACCAATATCTGTGACTACCACTCCCATCATGCTATTGCCTCCACCCCCTTCCCAGCATGCCCATCCTTCCTTCCTTTTGACTCTGCTTCCCTGTGGGGTGGGGTGCCTGTGCTGACAGGATGGCTGGGAGTGTTGTCCTGGCAGTTGTTTGGCTACAAGTCCCAAGAGTGTCCCTGTGCTTCACACAGCATAACCCAGGGTGGTGGTTCTTTGTGGGATCTTCAGTTAGGATGTGAGGCATTGCATTCTCCCAGGTGGGTTATGTGGAGTTAGTGTTGAGGGGGTGTGTGAGGGGAGGTGCTTGTAACTATGGTCAGTGCTGTGTGTCCTCCTTCGCACCCAGCCAGATATCCCACCATGGAACGTGCTTCCATTGCAGGGAGTGCAAGTTGTCTTTCAGGATGTCAGTCAGTGGTGTCCTGCTGTTGGTTGTTGCACAGTTCCCAGCAGGGCCTTGTGCTCCCCCAGCAGTACCCAGTGTCAGCCATCTTGTCAGTTGTTTTCCACTCCCTGTGATGTGAGCATGGTTCAGAGTGGTGTTGATGGGCCAATTGTGAGGCTGACCAATATCTGTGCCTACAACTCCCATCATGCTATTGCCTACACCCCCTTCCCAGCATGCCCATACTTCCTTCCTTTTGAGTGGACTTCACTGTGTGTGAGTGTGACAGCAATGGCAAGATGGCTGACAGTGTGGTCCTGTTGTTTGTTGGTGCCCAGTTCCCATCAGGGCCTTGTGCTCCCCCCAGGCAGTACCCAGTGTCAGCCATCTTGTCAGTTGTTTTCCACTCCCTGTGATGTGAGCATGGTTCAGAGTGGTGTTGATGGGCCAATTGTGAGGCTGACCAATATCTGTGCCTACAACTCCCATCGTGCTATTGCCTACACCCCCCTTCCCAGCATGCCCATACTTCCTTCCTTTTGAGTGGACTTCACTGTGTGTGAGTGTGACAGCAATGGCAAGATGGCTGACAGTGTGGTCCTGTTGTTTGTTGGTGCCCAGTTCCCATCAGGGCCTTGTGCTCCCCACAGCAGTACCCAGTGTCAGCCATCTTGTCAGTTGTTTTCCACTCCCTGTGATGTGAGCATGGTTCAGAGTGGTGTTGATGGGCCAATTGTGGGTGTGACCAATATCTGTGACTACCACTCCCATCATGCTATTGGCTACACTGACTTCACCAGCATACACAGAATTCCTTCCTTTCAGTGAGCTTCCCTGTGAGGTGGTGTTCTAGTGGTGGGTAAATATCTGGGAGTGTTTGTTGGTTCTATTTGTGCCACTGCCTTGCTGTATTTGTTGTTAGGTTTGTACATGTCATGACACCGTTACATATCACTATGAGATTGCAGGTATTGTGTTTGTCTGACTAGCATTCACATCTTGGGATGAATATCTTTTGGTTGCTGTGTATTTGCTAAGGGTGCATGGTTTGCCTATCCCCTTGACTGTGATGTGTGTGTGTTGTCACACCATATTGTGTATATTAGTTGTGTACTCACCAGGCTCTGGGATGTCTGTTAGTCCGTATACGCTCACTGGTGGTAGGATGGCCCGCACCTTCTCCTCCCAGGGCCTGAGGTATACTGGTTTTGCAGGAGGGCCACTGCCGGTGTGCTGGCTGAGGAGGTAGTCCTTTTGAGTAGGTCCCGGACCCTCCTGCGCACATCATACCACCTGTTCTGGATGTCTTCCTTTGTGCGCAAACATGGTGATTGTGCGTTCACCCTGTCGACAATCCTCGCCCACATCTTGGTTTTCTGCGACATGGGGGTCTGTTGTACCAATGTACCAAACAACTGTGGCTCTACCCTGAGGATCTCATCTACCATGACTTCCAATTCACTGTCTAGGAACTTATGATTCTTCTTTGGGGGCATGGTGATGGGTGGTGGTGGTGATTGATGTGTGTGTGTGTGCAAGTGGGGGTGTGAGTGTAGGTTTAGCTGGGTGTGTGTGAGGGTGCTATTTGTAGGTGTGGTAATGGTGTGTGGCTTGTGTGATGTATGAGCTGTGAGTCTGTCTGTGGTTGCTGTGTGATGGTGTTCTGTG
Organism: Calotriton arnoldi; assembly: GCA_963921515.1. NCBI lineage: Eukaryota > Metazoa > Chordata > Amphibia > Caudata > Salamandridae > Calotriton > Calotriton arnoldi. The sequence goes on from CAWUFW010008406.1 coordinate 758,344, forward strand.
CTGGCAGGTCAGTGGAATTTGCAAAGGATCATGGTAGGGATTTGTGGCCTTTATGTAGGTAGAGTTGGAGGTGTGTCCTTGTTCCATTTTTTTTCCTCCCTGTATTTATTGGCTTTGTGGTTGCTTGTTTGGCCCTTTTTAAAAAAAAAAAATTTCCTTGGTGTTTTTGGTGCATGTAGGAGTCGTTCTTGTGTCCGAGTAGGACGCTGCAGTTGTCTGGTGCGATCTTGTCTGACTCGTTCCCGCTGTGTGTCAGCTAGGTTTCATATGCGGCGTACGAGTCGGTCGCGGAGTATTGGGTTGCTTCGGCTGGGTTTTGTATACGTGTCGGTCGTACGGCTTGTGCTCCGGGCGAGTCGGTCGTGTTTTGCACGCACAGCATCGTACTACGCGGGTCGGAGTTCGCGGGTACGTTTCGTTCGGGTTCAATCCGGGTGCGTGTCGGTCGGTTCGTTCGCGTGATTTCCCGGCCGGATGGCTTGTTTACGTCCGGCTCGGTCGGTCGTTTTGTATTTCGTCCGAGTCAGTCGGATTTCACATGCATTTCATCGTACTACCCGGGTCGTACGGCGCCGGTCCGAGTCGGTCGGACTAAATTCCCGTACCGAGTCGGTCGGTATTTTTTCCGGCCCAAATCGGAATCGGCCCCTTAATTTCTCAGAAAGTCCTCTACATCCATACCATAGGTAACAGCTGTTTGTATTCCCTCTTTGAGCAATCTACTAATCTTCTCAACAGCTCCATTGGCATTAGGGCTGTATAGTGCCACAGTATAATGGTTTATACCTTGATCCCTGAGAAAAGACTACATTTTTTCTGAAACAATTGTACCCCATTATCCGTTACCAATTGTAGGGGATACCCTTCCAAAACAAAAGACTTTACTTAAAAATTCAGTACCTACTTGTGTGATTATTTCATGTACAAACTCATAATAGACCCACTTGGTAAAATAATCAGTCAGTACAATCATACCCTCAGACTCGTCCGATAACTTAAAAATGGGTCCAGAAAAATCAAATGTCAATTTACACCACAGGCAGTTTGGAAAAGGAGTGGGTACTATTGGGGTTTCCTTTGTCTTCCAGTGTTTGTTGGAAAGCAAACATTCTTCACACTTTTCAACAAAATCCTCCACATGCTTGTCCATATAGGAGCACCAAAAATGATGCCTCAATATTTTTTGTGTGGTTGTAGTTCCCAAATGTCCAGAATGTACTAATTTAATAAATTTGCTAGCCCTTAATAAAATACTAGATTCTATCGTGAACTGAGATGATCTGGGCAAAACAATATAAATCACCTCATAACTACTTGAATAATGGCCACCCCTTGCTAACATAATCAAACACTTCCAAGAAAATACCATCCACTGTATACGCTTTGTTCCACTCCTCCTCACAAATAGTTCCCTGTCACGCATCAACTATATCGATATCAGTTACTACTCATTCAGAATCCAAATCCACATAACTGCCCCCCGTACTACGGCCCTAGAATCAATAGATATAATAAAGATAGATCCATTAATAGAGGCTTTTAAAGCAGGAACACATGCAAGTATTTTTTTAATGTCCTCAAACACTTTTCTTCTTAAACAAATTTTTCTTTTTTTCTCAAAAGTTTTTTTCAAGGGCTCCATGAGAGTTGCACACCCACTCACAAATCTAGCATAATAGTCGCTTAGACCAATAAATGATTTAAGCTCCTCCTTATTTTGTGGGCAGGGTGCATTTCTCAAAAGGTTCTACACCTTCTGATGTTATGCAATGACCTGAATATTCAACGGAAGTGGTTAGAAACTTGCACTTATCACGTGATACTGTCATACCATGGTCACTTAGACTAGATAACACTTTATCTAATATACAATTGTGCTGGTCAATGGTTTTTGCAAAAATTAAAATGCCATCCTGAAAGGTTTGCACCACAGGAACATCCTTAAACAAGCAATACATTATCTTCTGAACGATGCTAGCACCAGACACTAGGCTGATTGGTAAACGTAAATATTTAAATGCTCCGAATAGGGTAATAAATGTAGTCAGTAATTGAGATTCTTTCTTCAAAAGCACCTGATGATATGCATCTTTGAGGTCGATATTACTAAAGGTCTTTGCATCACCTAAAGTTGTTAAAACCTCATGAATTTTAGGTAGTGGATGACAGTTTAATGAATGCAAATCAGCACACAAATGAACATTGCCATTTTTTTTTCATTATCACCAGAGCACTAACCCATTCAGCTGCATTCACAGGTTCTATAAACTTGTCCGCACACAATTGATCCAAATGTTTTTTCAACTCCTCCCTAATACATAAAGGTACATTGCATACTTTGTGCGCCATCGATAAAACATTCTGCTGCAAAATGATCTCATGCTCAAATCCTTTTACAACAACAATTTTATATGCAAAAACTTGGGGGTATTTGTTTAACGTAACATCCACATCATTCACATTTTGATTCTCTCTTTCCGTTAACATAATGGGAACACTCGTACCAGGTCTTAACACAATACCTAGTCTGCCTTGATCAACCCACCCCATAATATCCTTGCCCTTTACAGCAACGTAAATTTTGGTATGAATCATTCTGTCTCAAACATACTTTTGTTGTACCATGTTGTTTACGAAACGTCGGATAGTAATCAGGATTTATTGATCCCATATTTCTTTTGCTACCTTGGGTCTCATTTTTGTTTGAACTCACTTAACGTAAGCTTACATTTATGTGTCTATGTCCAGGTTTATTACTTTTCATTTTTCTTGTTAGATATGTATTCAGCAATAGCCCAGAAAATAATCATAATCTGTCTCCTATCTGTTAAATAGGATTTCATTTTTCCTTTTTTCTCATCTCTTCCTTATCTCTGCCTGTCTCCCTGTGGTGTGCCTTGTTATTGTTGCGAGTTTTTTTCTAAAACCCTGTATCTTACTGTGTAACATTCTGTTTCAAGTGATGTGCGTTTGGCACTAAAATAGGACGGGCACGTATCCTTAGTTATTCAGTTTTTTTCTTCTGTGTACATCTGTTCTCAGTTGATTAACACATTAATCAAGAATCTGACCCTCTGTGCTATGGACCATGTTCTGAGAGCCTTGAAGTAAATTATTTACGTATTGATCTGATTATTTAATGTTCGCATTTATTGTGTTAATAACATTAAGAATTCTGTTATCGTTAAATTTATGTTGTTTGCTTATTTGATCCAGACAGGTCCCATTACCTACCTTTTTCATTATTATTGTATGCGCTCTGAAGAAGGTGAGACCCAGAGAAGGGTCTTTCCACCGAAACGCGCGTCGGCGCTGGAATGTGCTCCCTCCATGAACTTATTTAAACCATCTTCTTGTGGAAAGTCTATTAACATACTTGGGAGAACACCTTTCTATGTTGAACGACTGATATTTCTTTCCAATATTTTACTAATTGTAATTTAATTCTGCATATGTTCATCATATTATGACAGTGACTTATGTTGTGTAAATTCTTATTACACCATTGTCGTTTTCTGATGAGGGAGCTCGATTTACATTAGGTTTTTTGATATGTTCAGAATGCTTTTATACGTTGTGTGCATGAGTATGGTAGAGTGTGAATTTGTATGTTTGTGATGATTGGTTAGCGACTCATGGGACTTGTTTTTCACAACTTGTTAATATGAAATCTGTTTTTGATACATCAATTTATATAGTATGAAAAAATAAAAAGTAATGTTTAATTTATTACGGTTTTTGTGAATACTTTGGGCCATGGTCTAGCCAGAGCAGTCAATAAATAGGTGACGTACGGCACAATTGAAAACATATAGGTAGAGTACTTTGCTGTTTTTGGTTTTGTTTCAAACATGCAATTCATCCTCAAAAAACCCCAATGTCTCAATTTCTGAATCCCCATAAGCCACGACATTTTTCTTGATTGGCACATTTTTCCACAAAGATATACATGTTAATTCAGACAACATTGTCACAACTGAACCAGAGTCCACCATGATTTTCAAATCAACCTTACCAGTTTTCACAGTACAATATGCCCGATTCTTGCTTGCAACTTTACCAGCATCTTGTTGCAAATCCACTGTCAGAATAGTAGTCGTTGTAATATTACCAATTTCCTGTTGCTCAATATTGCCAATTTCCTGTTGCTCGACCTCAGATATGCAATTTACTTTTATACCACTTCTCATACTTTTACACATTTTCATAAAGTGACCCACTTTATTACATTTGTAGCATCTTTTCCCCTGTGCTGGACCCCACACATTATTACCCAAATGGTAATGTGAGCTGCATCTAAAACATGAGCCACTGCGTAACATAACATTGCTGCTTTTACCTGCATCCTGTACTTTTTAAACTACACTAACATTAACACTTGCTGCTTTTTCCAATATTTCACAAATGTAACTGGACATTCAATACCCTTTGCTATTTTTGTCGTTTCAATCTGTCGTGTAGATCCTATATTGCCCATACAGGACCTGCACATTCGGATAAAATAAACTGTGTGATTGGTGGCAGACTGATTCTGAGCACCCCCACCGAGAAATGTTAGCCTGTTTGCATAAGCTAGCCCACAGTGCCACTAGTGTCTCCTCTTATCGGGGAGAGATTAGTTTCTGGCAACCTCAGAACATGACAACCCTGATCCCTCAAGATCGTGGAAACAATGTACTACTTTTCGCTCAGTCACTCGTGCTTACTTATCTTGTCTCAGAGATACACAGAATAAACAGCCTGGGCGTTTCAATAAGGGTTTATTGAACAGTTGTTATTCTCGTGTAGAGTATATGAGCTGAAACAACCATTAGACAGCAGCAGAGGTATATGATTAGCAGTACTATGAATATAAAAGGATAGTACAGTTCTATCAGCTTGCAATAAGCATGAATAAATACATGAATATAAATTGCATTGATAAAAGAGAGTGCGTACTCCTACGATGCCTATCTAGATGTACCTAAGTGTACCTAGCATGTGAGTAGGTGTGAACCAAAGAATCCTTCTAGGATTTAGTCGAACCCCATTACCTGAAGTGTGAATGTAGGAGCCCTTCTTGGTCTCGAGTTGGACACCCGGCAAGGGATGTTCAGACCACTGTCAGCTGGAGCGTCTGCATGCAGGAGCCTCAGCGTCTCTGGTCAGTGTGTCGGTCTGGAAGTTTCGGTTCCCTCTGACTACTGATAGCAAGAGGTGCTGTATTTATACAGAAAAGTATATAGAGTCCCTTTGTCCCTTGTTCTTGTGTTAGCCATTGTTGGGTATGAGGATGACATATGGGATGAACCTTGTGCGTAGATATTAGGAAGGTGGTGTATAGCCCCTGCCTGGTTTCCAAGTAGCCTCATGAATATTTTATTCATGCAGTGTCAGTCTAAAGATGAAGTCATAGAACACTATTGCTCGGGAAAAACCCTCCTTCTGCACCCAGGCCTAGAACTAGGTAAAAGGTTCAGTCCATAAAAGGCGTTCAATCCTTAAAAGGCTCGTTAGTGTGTAATGTAGGGGAGGTGATGTAGGTGAAAGGGTATGATGTTACCCGGGCCTATATTAGGGTACCTATATGGAACATAACACCCACTCCTCTTCCGAACAGTCAACAATAATAAAAATGCTAGTGGACTATTCTCTTTACTAGATAGTAGTGCATAGAACATCATTTTCAATGAGCTGCGTTAAAATCCTGTTTTAAAATCATTTTAAAAACAGTTTAAAAAAGGTCAAATTAAAAAAAAATCTATGAAAATTAGTTGTTTGGAATTGTAACTTAAGCCACAGTCCTAATTGAGTTCGTTTATATAAGTTGAATGTCCACAAGCGTCGAAAGGCCATGCTTTTCCAGCGTGAAAGTGTCAATTTTTAGGGAGTGTTTCAAATTTGGTTAATTTTAGAAAAAGTGAAAAATCCGAATTCTTTCCCTGCACACGATGAGCCAATTACAGATTAAATGTCCCCATCGCTGCTTGCTGCTGCAGGGGACGGTCCTTGTAACACCTCGCAGAGCACGTCAATGGAGCACAGATGATATTCAGTACTGCCAATAGCTGGTGTAGAGGCAGCCGGTGCGGTTGTCGATACCTCAGTGCCAATGGTGGAGCTAAAGCTCACCCCAGTTGTAAAAGGCACCTGCGGATTCTCGAGGAATGCGGCCATCAAGATGGGAATACGCTGGGGACATTGCCGAGCATGGGCCCTCAAGGGTTCCAGCCGGGTATTCAAGTCCGCAGGCATGTCCGTTGCAAGTGTCAGACAGAGGTCCAACATGCATTCTTCACCGCAAAACAGGCATCGAAGAACAGGTAAGATGCAGTCCATCCAGACTGGTCTAAACGATAGGAACCAAGAGGCGCTTAGTTCCCTTAGGCAAGGTGTGCCCAGATGTTGTACCATGCGTTCACGGTATTTCCGCTCCAGGAGCGCTTTTGCCATCTCGTTGGTAATTGGGCCGTCCATTGCATAGTAGGTAAATGACAATCAAGACTCCCGCTATTGATAGCAGGATCAGAGGTAGACCTCCAAAAATGCTTCCAAATACGGAGTGTATAAAGTTCGAGATAACTCCGAGGATAGTCTGGAAGGTGCTAAGAAGTCCCGACCCTATGGTCTTAAATAGGTGTACAATACCACTCGTATCAGACATATTAAAGATACGACCCACTATTTCTGCGAAATGAATGGGGCAGTTTGTACGTATAAGTGCCTGTATCTCACTCGAGGTCCTTGCGATTTGAAGTTCAAAGGTCTCTCGAACGGAGGTTAAGGGTACGGTCTGCTGTAAAAGCATGGCTTTCAGTTTGCTCAAAGTATCAATTTGTATAAAGGAAACCTTCAATGAAGGCCATAACGGCACCTCCCTGACTGTACTTGTTGGGGGAAACAATACTTGCATACAGCAAGTAACCCTGGAGTTCACAGTGACCAGATAGGCAATGCCGGGAAGCATACCACAGCAACCTTGACCGTTCAGCATCAAGTAACTCCCATTTGAGAGCAGCTCGAATACCGGCTTAATCACGGCAGCTGGAGTCCCTTTCATGTGGCAGGACAAGTTTGCTATCGAACCATTACATGCTCCGTGCAATGTAATGTACCGGCACATGAGAGAACCGCTCAAAGCGCTCTTGCAGTTAGTACCACTTAGAAACACTTCTCGATCCCCACTCCGGCATCGAAATCTATACGGTAAATCCCAGGATTCCCTAATGTACTCCTTACCCATTTTTTCATATTTGCCCGCCTGCCTTTGTTCAAGGCAATAATGAAACTGAAAAGTGGTGACCGGTAGAGTTATGTGGCCATGGATCAGCCATTCAGTAGACGGACCTTCCGCTACTGTAAATGGTAGTCGGTCCAGTTTCTCAATACGCAACATTGTATATTTAGCTCCCCTTTGTGCCATTTCAACCTGTTTATCTGTTAGATTATATTCAGAAAACAGAGACGTACTGTTGATAAAACGCCAAGGCACAAAGCCTGCGCGCAAAGATTGCAGCGTCCAGCTCAATAACATGATAGAACGTAATTGAGATTGCCAGTGTTGTAGTATGGCCAAATCTTGTTCTAGGATGTCTATCGCAGAAGATACAATGTTGCCCAAAGAATATATTCTGGAGGACAAAGTTGTTAACCCATTGTCTACCACAGCCAACGATTTTTCTAAGTTAATACGGTCTATTTCCCGTATTCTCTCTGTGGCCTCTTGTTGTGATATTTTCCACTCTTCATTATAGGCAGCATAGATGCCAGCATATATGAAACGTTTCTGACGTTGTTTCCTGTGACCTTGTAAAAAATCCAGAATATTCGTCTTGTGAGAGTAAGGTTAAGTGTTGTGTCACTTCTGTTAGTGTTGAGGTCTCTAGCCAATCAAGGCACAACTTCCCAACACTGTAGGATGTCACTACCCCTGGATGTTCTCTTTGTACATAACGTGGGTCTGGCCTGTGGATACTGTACCCTTCGGTAATACCCAAGAATCGTTTATGACATATATTTGTGTCTAAGGGCCAAACCACCCATTTTCCCCAATTTGGGTCTGATCTATTGTACTTTAGAATGTCTTCTACTGTTGCCCCTTCCTGTGAAGTCAAATTTTGCCACCCTCCCATCTGTGATGGTGTTGGAAATCGAGGTGTGTTCAGGTCCTTTACCTTGGCTAATCCAAGACAGGATGTCTGTTGCACAGTTTCGTTTAGAAATATCATCTGCTGTGGAATGAGGCATGCTCTCAATAGCGCTTCTGTTCCCTGGACTTGCCAGTCCCTAGAACCCCAGACTGATTTTAAGTCTATTGTGTCCTTCCATAGGTCAAAACCCTGTTCAGACAGTTGGGCAATAAAGGAAGCAGAGTAAAATCTGTTTGGTGATTGTCAACATAATTTTCAGTTCTGTTGTTGGTGTAACCTTATAATAATATGAGGTTGGGTCAGTGGTGTTAAAACCTGAAAAATATGAAAATTTCTGTGCAAATGTCTGCGAACTACCCTTTGGTGGTGTAGGGCAATGTTCCCACTGATGGTACTCAAACACATTTCTAGGTGAAATAGATTTGTGCAGAAAATGATTACCATAATGTTGGTAACAGTACAAAGTGTCATAGTCTGAATTACTTTCTAACATTTCAGTGTTCGGAAATGCAGCAGTTTTTTCTAAATCAGACAACATGTTATTAACAGTTTCAGTGTCCCAATCATCAGAAAATGTACTGGAGGTAATGATATCACTTAATGCCTGCTGAAACATATGCAAACAGTCATAGTGAAAACAATGTATTTTAACGACATTTTACGTAATTTTATCTTAGTTTTAATGTTGACACGTACTCAACTATTTAAATTAACTTGTGCATATATTAATTGCTTCCGTGTCCTTAATCTTAAATTTTTTTTTCTTTTTTTTTTTTCTTTAACCTTGTAAATATGACACTGGCTTTTCACTATGAACTTTATTGTATTTTGCTTGTATTATTACTTATGTAATTTATCGTGGTCGAAAATTTGTGTTTTTAGTGTAAATTGCAGCTTTTATGACATTTATGAATTGAATTGAATTGATATCACTTAATGACATTTTAAATAAATGAGGAATTTTTAAAAGTTCAGTCGGACCGAATATTTCGAAATCAACCTTGTCCCAAACTATACCTTCCGGTATAGGAACCGCTGTGATGTTCACTGATGACAAGTCTCTCTGTTCGCGATGAGACGATTGATGTGGTTTTAAAATCAAATTAACTTTTGGGGCTGTAGAGCTCTGTTGAAGATATCATCCATTAATAAGCATGCTAAAAGTTATAACTAAGCCTAGCCAGAAAAGAAAAAACAGAATCCCAGTAATTACCCAAAGTTCTAACCAAGGTGATACCAGGTAAGTCTTTTTAAGAAAGTTCAGAAAGTCTTTAGCTTGCTGTTTACATGATTTTTGGGCTGGCGTCCTTTCCGGTTCACTTGGATCTAAAGAAAACGTATCAAAATCCATGAAGTAGCCAGAAGCAGTTCGATCAATTGTAGGAATTGCATCGGGATTTGTTGAAATCACATTTTGCTTTCGTCAAGGCATGTTGACGTATACTTCTGTATTTGTTCTAATTGCAACTTGAGTGTTGTTTTGAGTTTCATTTTGTAGATGATCTTCGGGTTCAAGGGGAATAAGTTCCATAGCATTGTTGCTTAGTCCTTCATTCTGTACAGGAGGCTCTTCAAACGTGATGAGTCTTTCTGTTTGAACTTCTTGGATTGTAGCGAGAGGAGGGCGTCTGCTACTGTGGAGTCCACGAGGCCTACTGTTCAGTATCGGCCACATAGTGTGGTTTGATTAAGTCGATTGAGACAAATCTTTTCTCCTTTTTCCCGGCAAGAGGCGGTAAAAGAACAGTTCGTGTTCCTTGGATTGCTAGGACAGGTACAGGCTTTATGTATGATGGTCCAAATTCTTTCTTGTCCGCTATTTTCTCTCTGACCAGATCCCTGATTTTTGGGATCCAGATAGGTCTTGCCGTGTTTGCCTTGACTTCCTCAGTGGCGGTCTGTTTCTGGACAACATTGCTTTGTTGTGTCCTGGATTCCTTTAGATCCTGTAAAACAGCCAAACGATCATCGATATCAAATGGTTTCTCATCCACCACTGTGCCTTCATACTCAAGATCAGCTACCCACATTCTTGTCCCAAATAGGACCTCATATGGAGTGACACCCCTAGAGAATTTCTTGGCTGGTTGTTTAGTGCTCTTTGTACCCCATAAAGGTGACTGACCCAACTACCGCCCTTGCCTAATTCCCTAGCTGATAAAGATTGCTTTAAGTCCCGGTTTTTCCTTCCCACAACCGAATTTCCCTCAGGATGGTATGGAGAGGAGTACCGCAGTGCAACGCCCATACTTTTCATGGCCTCTTTGTAAGCCCGAGAGCTAAACGCCGGGGCCACGGTCAGAATGTAACGTGCCAACTGCGTATGTCCCGATAAAGACTCGCAAATCTTTTACAACAGTTCGAGCGTCAGCCGAGCGCTGAGGCCATACCCATAGGAATCTTGAGCAGGAATCCACTGCAACCATGATATACTTGTAAGCCCCATCAGATTGTAAGGGGCCGCAGTGGTCCAGATACACGCATGCAAGAGGTTTGTCCGATATTAGTAGTGGTGTCTGCGCCGGGCGTGCCCTGGTGGAGCCTTTCATCTGTTGACAGATGTCGCATTTCAAGACAAAGGGGCCAATTCCGATTCGGGCCGGAAATCTCTCCGACCGAGCCGGACCCGGAGAGATTTCCAACCGAATCGGACCCGTGCAGCCCGACCGAACGAGTACGATGCGCACGTATGCCATCGGACTAGAGTCGGTCGGACTCCCATTGAAGTCAATGGGAGCCCGTCGTACAACGCGTACGTGGGCTCCCATTGACTCAATGGGTGCGAGGCGGACAAGGGCGCCCCCTACAGCGTGTACGCGGCGAAGCGACTCGCGCCGTACACGCACAGGTACCCATGGGTCCCCCCTGTGTGCGACTCGCGCTGCTACGCGTACAGGGGGGTCCGACACGGACCCCCAAAGTACGGCTCCGACTGCTCTTTTGAGCCGGAGTGTGCGGCTCGGTCGGACTGCTCGCGGCGCGCATCGTACTTACCCGGCCGGGGAACATCTCCATTGCGCGGTGCGAGTCGAGTCCGAGCGAGTCGGTCGGTGCGGTTAGACCCGGGAACGAGTCGGTCGGAGCGGTCGGGACGCCCGGACGAGTCGGTCGGCGATTTCGCATCGTACTCGCTCGCCCGGACGCGCGTACGAATCGGTTGGGAAATAGGGCTCCGAATCGGATCCGGTTAAGCCGAATCCGATTCGGAGCCCTACCGGCCGAGATCGGAATCGGCCCCATAGTCTTTAGTTTGCTTTGTGAGACCAGGCCACCAATAGCGCTGTTTCAACAATGAAATAGTCGCTGTAACGCCTGTATGTGCAGAGCCCAAACCCTCATGTGCTGCTAGTACTAAACCTTGCCTACGATCCATATTTGGTATTACTCTGTCCCCCACTCCAGGAATCTGAGCAAATGGAATGTTGTTTGCATCTAACTTATAGGAGTATTTGAGTGGAAATTTCTTTGGTACTGCTCCGCTGTTTTTGCTTGAAGCAATGACAGCGACCATAATCTCACCGTCTATTCTCGTTTTTGAACGAGTGATTGCAGCTACGGAAGCCGTGTGCACAGCCCCCTTTGCAGCTTCGTCAGCCAATGAATTCCCTTCGACGTGAACGCCATCACGCTGATGACTCAGTGTGTGTATCACGTGAGCCCTTGGTAGGTCGTTTTTCAACTCCACTACCTGTTCCCATAGCATTTTATGCTTAATTGTGCCACCTTTCATGTCTTTAAACCCGTTTAGTTCCCAATGTTGTAAGTACTCATTGTATGACTGCACACAGTAAAAGGGATCACACACAATTAGTGTGGGGAATTCGTGATCCGTATTTACAAGTGCCAGTATCAGTGCTTTTAACTCTGCCAACTGAGCCGTGCAGTCTCCTAGAGATTGCGTCTTAGTGCAACTTGGATGGAACTTTCCATCCCGCATGCGACCTTTAATGATTGCACACGCTGCGCTATATTGTTGTTTACTCCCTATGGCCGGTTGAGCAGATCGGTCAGTGTAAATGATATATTCATACTGATCGAGAGGCAATATTTCATTAGGTAGAGGATATTCTTGTTCGTATTGCAGAAATGCTTGTGTTTTTAAACTTGGATCAAATCTGTATTCAACGTCCGTTGCAGTAAGAGAATTAGCCCATTGTATCCATCTTGGATGTAAGGCTTTAGCATTTGGAATGCTAGCCTTCATAACAGATTCTAAAGCTGGTACTGGGGTTACGACAATTATGCGTTTCCCCTGAGCCAGGGCTCTTTCTCTTGCTACAGCGGTCTGAACTGCTGTCAGTATTTTTTCTGTTGAAGTGAAACGCATTTCTGTGTTTGTGTACAGGTGTGATTTGTATGCAATTGGTACTGTTTCGCCTTCATTGAAGGTTAAATAAGTGTACCCGCTATTACACGGATCACCAAGTTGCGTACGTTTACGCGTGTCTAAGTGTTTGGAAGCAATTATGTCTTCTTGTAATGAACGTAGGATATTTGAATGTTCCTCTGTCCAATGTTTGACTGAAAAGTCTGGTTTTATTAAGGCGTAGAAAGGCTTTACTCTTTCTGTGTAAACTAAAATGTATGTTCTGCCGAAATTTAGGAATCCCAGTATTGATTGTAGATTTTTTAATTTTGGTGGTTGGAAGCAGCCCACACTTTTCTAAAAAGTTAGCTGCCAGGCTTTTCCCTTCACTTGAAAGCTCGTATCCTAAAAATAGGACATTGAGGTGGGCTATTTTTGATTTTTTAAATTAAATTTGTAGCCCTCAGAGGCGAATCCCATTATAATGGTGCTCACCCTGGTCAAGTGCTTTTTAAGTCATCGTCTGTCAGATAAATATCATCCACATAGGACAATGCTTCCTCATCAAAATTTTGGAGAAACTCTGTTACTCTTGCTGAGAATACCCCCGGGCTGTTCTTATACCCCTGGGGGAGGCGCCAAAATTGTCGCTGGGACCCCAACGCTGAGAATGCGGTCAAATACCTGCTTTCAGGCGCTATATTTTGGCAGAAAAATCCATTTGAGATATCTAATGTAGTTTTGTATCTTTTTCCGTACAATGTTATTCATTAATGCGACACTGTGTGCATTTTGGACAGCGAATGTCTTCGTGCATGAGTTTAAATGCCTGTAATCTAAAACTAGACGTTATGAGTTGTCTGGTTTGGATACGGGAAACAAAGGGTTGTTCATTGGTGAGGTGCATGTTTCAATCACCCCTTGGTATTCAAGTTGATCTAAGATCTCCCTGACTTGTTTTTTAGCTTCTTGCTTTATTGGGTATTTCCTCTGAGCATTTGGTGAAACTTTTAACAGGATCACGTGGTGGGTTGAATCCTCATCTCAACGAGCATGATTTTTGTATAGTGCTGGAGCTAGGGCCACCGCCCACTCCTGTGCATAAGCATGTTTAAGGTGTATGGGAACGAGGTCGGAGAATGAAGGAAAAATTACAGTTTCTCCCCTGGGGCACTCCATAACGAATGTTAGCGGGCAATCTTGTTCTGCTAATAGGATGTCATACCACAAATCACAAAGAAGAGACAAGGGTATAAGCCTTCTCTGACTCCCCTATCGTCACTTAAATCTCACACTACAGAGAAGGACTAAACACAACGAACATTGCCGGAGGTGCTGAACTCCACAAAACCTCCTACATATACCGACCACTAGTCATTATTACAAAGACAACAAGAAACAGGGAAAGAAAAAATGTCTTAATACTGCCCTCACACACTTTGCAGTGTCATGCTTCATCATAGGGCCGCATCAAACACCCAGGTGCAGACCAACACGCTGAGTGGAGCGCAAATAATCTTTTTTATATGTGGATGAAGATTAGTGGTGAAGACACAGTATATATAAAAAAACATATACGACAATGACAAACATAGGAAGGAATATTCCCTTCAGAATGGGACCAAACAGTGCAGACACATATAATTAAAACTACCTAAAGGGCAACCATAATCATTCTTTATTCCTGTCACCCCTTGGTAGGATTAAAATAAAATAATAGGGTATTCCGGGGAGGTAAACGCCCCTATACCCCTGCTGCGAATACCAACATGTTTCTGCCAATTTCTATGTGTCCAAAAGGATCACTCTGGCATTCATCAGGGTGTTGGTCCCTTGTTTTTTTGATGTAGACCCAAATAGGGTATTTATTACCTTCAATACTTAGACGGACAATATCCGCTATTGCTTCACTCTGGGGTAATTTCCAAGAGGACTCCTTTTCTGTGGAAGAATATTGACGTTCAATTAATATTCTACCGACTCTGTACTTATTCCCTTAAAACATCTAAACTTCACTCCAATTGATTCAACTGCAATTTGTCATAAAACCAGCCTTCGTTTACATATTCAAACAGTGATCCACCCCTTGTGAGCACATCACTTGCACATTCACATATCCTTGTGACTGTTACAACCACCGGCTATATCGTGCACAAACCCTCTCCATAGTTTTCCGGTTCTCTCCTCGGAGCCCAATCTCTAATACATCCGTGTGCACCACTTCAAAAAGATGATAAATAAGCTTACACGAGTTCACAAGGATTACTCTGAACCCGGGACCTCTGTGGGACCGTGGTCTTATCATCACACTCTGTAGAGAAATAGGAAGAGATCACATGGCCAATGCTCTCTGCATAGTCAGAAAACAACCGCCCATTACTGACAGACCCCTCCTAAACACCCACTTACTACTCCAAAGAACCACTCCGGGTCAATGCCTCACATCGGTCCTCCGTCGATACTTTACAACCGCCTCTAGCGGTTTTATTGCAACGGGAAGTCTCTAACACATCCGGGTGCATGACACGCCCCTGGTCGTAGTGCGTGCGTCATCACGTCCTCCCTCTCCGAATCCCAAACCAGGGAAAACAAAAGAAGGACTTCTCTCTCCTACTGTCCTGCAAGTAGGGGGCCATCTTAAGACTGAAAGCTTAATCATACAATGAATTCAATAGTACTACGGGAATTAACTCAGAAATACAGATCAATTCCCAAAATGCAGCAACAACTGATGACGACTACAAATAAATAAGTACGTATTGTTGTGATATTGTTGGACAGGGCAGTGTTACAATTAGGGAGACATGATTTGATGCAATACACGTCATTTTGTGAATAGTACATCTTCTTAGTTTTGTGGGGCAGTATCCATTCCTTTATCGGTTGGATTAAGACGTATGATCTCCTTTTTAATAAACTAGTCGTCATCAGTTGTTGCTGCATTTTGGGAATTGATCTGTATTTCTGAGTTAATTCCCGTAGTACTATTGAATTCATTGTATGATTAAGCTTTCAGTCTTAAGATGGCCCCCTACTTGCAGGACAGTAGGAGAGAGAGTCCTTCTTTTGTTTTCCCTGGTTTGGGATTCGGAGAGGGAGGACGTGATGACGCACGCACTACGACCAAGGGCGTGTCATGCACCCGGATGTGTTAGAGACTTCCCGTTTGCAATAAAAACCGCTAGGGGCGGTTGTAAAGTATCGACGGAGGACCGATGTGAGGCATTGACCCAGAGTGGTTCTTTGGAGTAGTAAGTGGGTGTTTAGGAGGGGGTCTGTCAGTAATGGGCGGTTGTTTTCTGACTATGCAGAGAGCATTGGCCATGTGATCTCTTCCTATTTCTCTACAGAGTGTGACGATAAGACCACGGTCCCACAGAGGTCCCGGGTTCAGAGTAATCCTTGTGAACTCGTGTAAGCTTATTTATCATCTTTTTGAAGTGGTGCACACGGATGTATTAGAGATTGGGCTCCGAGGAGAGAACCGGAAAACTATGGAGAGGGTTTGTGCACGATATAGCCGGTGGTTGTAACAGTCACAAGGATATGTGAATGTGCAAGGGTGTGCTCACAAGGGGTGGATCACTGTTTGAATATGTAAACGAAGGCTGGTTTTTATGACAAATTGCAGTTGAATCAATTGGAGTGAAGTTTAGATGTTTTAAGGGAATAAGTACAGGGTCGGTAGAATATTAATTGAACGTCAATATTCTTCCACAGAAAAGGAGTCCTCTTGGAAATTACCCCAGAGTGAAGCAATAGCGGATATTGTCCGTCTAAGTATTGAAGGTAATAAATACCCTATTTGGGTCTACATCAAAAACAAGGGACCAACACCCTGATGAATGCCAGAGTGATCCTTTTGGACACATAGAAATTGGCAGAAACATGTTGGTATTCGCAGCAGGAGTATAGGGGCGTTTACCTCCCCGGAATACCCTATTATTTTATTTTTAATCCTACCAAGGGGTGACAGGAATAAAGAATGATTATGGTTGCCCTTTAGGTAGTTTTAATTATATGTGTCTGCACTGTTTGGTCCCATTCTGAAGGGAATATTCCTTCCTATGTTTGTCATTGTCGTATATGTTTTTTATATATACTGTGTCTTCACCACTAATCTTCATCCACATATAAAAAAGATTATTTGCGCTCCACTCAGCGTGTTGGTCTGCACCTGGGTGTTTGATGCGGCCCTATGATGAAGCATGACACTGCAAAGTGTGTGAGGGCAGTATTAAGACATTTTTTCTTTCCCTGTTTCTTGTTGTCTTTGTAATAATGACTAGTGGTCGGTATATGTAGGAGGTTTTGTGGAGTTCAGCACCTCCGGCAATGTTCGTTGTGTTTAGTCCTTCTCTGTAGTGTGAGATTTAAATAGGATGTCATAACCAGATGACAGATTTTCCCAAAAGAGACCTTTGACTTTCCTGAGCTTGTCCCCCTCCATTTGGAGTGTTATTTCATGTAACTTATGTGGGACGCTCACCCTGGTGTCTGGTGTTTCCACCGTGATGTAATCATTCAAGTCCGCTGTCACCAGAAATTCCTTCAGGTTCTGGCGAGCTATTGTTACCTCTGCCGCACTGTCTAGCATCGTCAGAGCCCATTCCCCGTTCAGAAGCTGCGTCCTCAGAATTCTGGGCATGTCTGATCTTTATGCCTGCAACTCTCTTTTTCTTAAATTGAGGTTTTGATTTTGGCTTGTCTTCTTTTTTGGAAGTATAGTCTTGAGCGTGCTGCTTGTCTCTGGACTTTGTACGGTCCTCTTCTTGTTCTGACCGTCCTTCTCTCTCAGAGTTTTTCGTCGAGCCCTGAAAGGAACGAGAGGAACGTGTATCAGTATCCTGATACCTGTTAGGTTTCCTAATATTATCCCTATTCCTGAGGTTATACCTCTTTTCAAAGGGCTCCTGTGGAGGAGATCTGCCCCGGGATTGAGATCTGTTTTTAAAGTTTTGTTGTTTTTTATTATCCCACTTCTTTTTAGAAGAAGCAGGTGTCTGCTTTGTAGTGTCCTTTTCAGGACTGCCCATCAGTTGTGGTTTTAATGCTTTCCCACCTAAACTGTCCCTGCCTAATTCTGCATATGCAGTTTCAATTATTTTGGGCAGTTCGTGTTGTTGATCCAACGGACTAAACTCCCTTAGGCGTTGGCGGATTGCCACTGAAGCTGCTTCCCCTTTAATATTAGCTAGTATTATGGCTGATACCTGATCATAGTTATTTAATAACTTCATCCCTAAGTTTAGGGCAAGTTCTGCTCCGTACTCGTTTTGTATTTGTCTTAATACGTCTGGTACTACTGCTAATGAAGGAATACCATGTGTCCTGGTATATATGGCAGCAAAGACTGTACCCCAAGAGGTGCAGTCCTCTACTTGTGGTGTTATCCCCATGAGCAAGCAGATTGTTAGCATTCTGTGTTTTTCAAACGGGGTAGTATTCAGGAATACTACCTCGAGCTGAGTTCTTTTCTGAGCTACCCAGAATGGCATTTGTTCACGTTTCGTGGGCATTTTGTCCGTTACCGCGTGTAATGTGTGTGGTGTAATTTTAGTTGCTGTAACCTGAATTTGAGTTCCATTTGTTGCAACTAATGTTGGTTGGACTGTGAAAGTCCTCATGACATACTGTGTCAGGTTTCTGTAGATATTAATGAAATCCTTGTGTTGTAAGAGTAAGTCTGGCTGTGGCAAATGCCTGATTGAATGTCAGGATGTGGTGTGTGGGCCGCTAATATTGGCCATGTTGCACCGTCTCCTCCGAGGGGACCTAATCTTACTCTGTGTCTTATATGGGGTAGGGCGCCTTTAAACCAGTATAGGTGTTCCTGGTACGTGAGTGGAACTTCTATGTCCTCGCAGGGACCGTATTCCTGTGGTGCATCTCCTTCTGTATAGTAGTGAAATGTCTGTGTTCTTGCATCTGCTGCTGGGAATGTAAACCACAAATAAAATATCTCTGTTTTGTTTGATTCGTGTGCCTCAATCACGAAAGCACTAAGCCACCCCTAGATGTTAAACCATATTCCATTAGTTTCAGGGTGATAGTACGTCTGAATTTAGGTGCAATGTGTATTGCATTTGAATCTTCTTCTTCGTCTGAGATGTGTAGATTTACTACTGGGTTATTTTCGCCCTCAGTCATTTTTGTAACAAAGAAGTTTGTTCAAGGGAACTAAGATAAGGTTTTATTAGCACAATTTTAGGAACAAAATGTCCTTCAAGCTTGATTAACCAACAGCCAATAAATAGGATTTCTCGCCTACTCAGCTGTGGCGGAGTTTTGTGCCCACCCACTCCAGACGTCTCTGGCATTTTGTGAGTAGGGGTCTCTGAGAATAGCATGACTGAACTACTCAGATTCTACTGTTAAATAAGAGCCCAACCATCGTTGGTGGCGCCATGTCGTGTAGTTCCTATAGTGCCCATATAGGACCTGTGCGTTCGGATAACATAAACTGTGGACTTGGTGGCAGACTGATTCTGAGCACCCCCACCGAGAAATGTTAGCCTGTTTGCATAAGCTAGCTCACAGTGCCACTAGTGTCTCCTCTTATCGGGGAGAGATTAGTTTCTGGCAACCTCAGAACATGACAACCCTGATTCCTCAAGATCGTGGAAACAATGTACTACTTTTCGCTCAGTCACTCATGCTTACTTATCTTGTCTCAGAGATATACAGAATAAACAGCCTGGGCGTTTCAATAAGGGTTTATTGAACAGTTGTTATTCTCGTGTAGAGTATATGAGCTGAAACAACCATTAGACAGCAGTAGAGATATATGATTAGCAGTACTATGAATATAAAAGGATAGTACAGTTCTATCATCTTGCAATAAGCATGAATAAATACATGAATATAAAATGCATTGATAAAAGAGTGCGTACTCCTATGATGCCTATCTAGATGTACCTAAGTGTACCTAGCATATGAGTAGGTGTGAAGCCAAGAATCCCTCTAGGATTTAGTCGAACCCCATTACCTGAAGTGTGAATATAGGAGCCCTTCGTGGTCTCGAGTTGAACACCCCGCAAGGGATGTTCAGACCACTGTCAGCTGGAGCGTCTGCATGCAGGAGCCTCAGCGTCTCTGGTCAGTGTGTCAGCCTGGAAGTCTCGGTTCCCTCTGACTACTGATAGCAAGAGGTGCTGTATTTATACAGAAAAGTATATAGAGTCCCTTTGTCCCTTGTTCTTGTGTTAGCCATTGTTGAGTATGAGGATGACGTATGGGATGAACCTTGTGCGTAGATATTAGGAAGGTGGTGTATAGCCCCTGCCTGGTTTCCAAGTAGCCTCATGAATATTTTATTCATGCAGTGTCAGTCTAAAGATGAAGTCATAGAACACTATTGTTCGGGAAAACCCTCCTTCTGCACCCAGGCCTAGAACTAGGTAAAAGGTTCAGTCCATAAAAGGCGTTCAATCCTTAAAAGGCTCGTTAATGTGTAATGTAAGGGAGGTGATGTAGGTGAAAAGGTATGATGTTACCCGGGCCTATATTAGGGTACCTATATGGAACATAACAATTCAGAGGGAGATTAGTACAGCATAATAAATGCTCCTGTACTTTCTTTATGTGGCAATTCAACACAACATGATCCCTAATATATTGGTCCACTGCATTTTCAAATTTACATGTACTAGCAAGAATTCATAGGGCAGCAACATATTGGTCACCGGATTCTCCAGGGTCTTGTTTATGAGAATAGAAATTGAAGCGCTCTTGTACAATACTTGGGTCATCTGAGAAATTCCTTGATAGTTTCTTTTCCGCTTCAAAGAAGACATTCCAAACACCTGAGTCTTCACTAGGCAATTATATCTCTGGGAAATGGTCAAATATTTTCTGTCCTTCATTCCCTAAAGAGTTGAACAGCAGGGCTAATTTTCTAACCGGTGAATAACCACCAGCATCTTTGGCTGTCAAATAGTTTTGAAAAGCCTGGAATCATCTTTTCCATTCCATCACAGGTTTTCCAGGATTCATTAAAAAATGTGGGTTGTTGTACATGTCCACCACTAGCCATCATGACCTAAATATGTTTTTTACTGAGTACAGTAAAAAAACAATAAAAATACTACTATTGCAGACAAAAATATTAGTCAGCACCTGTTTCGCAGGTTCACTAGAAGTAATAGCTTTGCAATGCCAACAACTAAACTTTAAAGCAGCCAAGGCTGCAGTCACTGCACAGAGTCACAGCCAATAATAGTACTTGAAATGTATCTTACCAATAAAGCATGCGCTGCTGACAAAAACGGTCCACATACTCATGCGCTCATGTGATAAGCGCTTGTGCTTCACAGCTTGATCAAAATGCGGTCCCACGCTGAAGCTCGTCAAATGACTTGTGCTTAAACACTAGTGTGCACATAATCAAAGCCTACAGTACTTCAAGAGGCCCATCAACTTGCCTACATACAGTCCAGCTCCTCAACTGTCAACTGCTGCATAGCCGAATCTTGAAGTTAGAATGCATGTATGCAATCAAATGCAGGAACGTTCACAACCTGACATTCCAATACCAATACAATAGTAATAATGAATGAGGGATGACTGAAGGTTAAAACAGGCAGGCTTACTATTGTGTAGTCGATGATGTAATAAGCAGTGGTGGAAATGTGTGTCCAGGCAGGTGTTTGATCCCCAATGAATCTACCATTCTACTCTTAGCTCAGCCAGTAAACACTCTATCAAAATGTTTTCACCATTTTTGCCACATCGTTTGCACAGCGAAACAGCCTGTGTTGGGCTGGAATTTGGTAATCCACCTGAGAGCTGAAAAAATAGGTTTGAATAAAAGTCTCCCGATAACAACATAAGAGCATCATTATCTTCTTGTTTCAACTCCAGGAGTAATTTTTGCAGTGTGAATTTTTATTTCAAAATGTATTTAATAGTGCTGTACCATTTTTAATTTTGTTCTACATTTAAAGTAAATATATAAAATGAATTCATATTTAACATAAAATTATTTTTAAATTTTATTTTAGAGCTAAATAAGCTTTGTTTTATTTTGCCCTATACTTTACCTTGTTGAGATTTCCACTCTGACTGTGGAATCTCCCTACAGCGTTTACATTTTTAACAATTTTAAGTCATTTAAATTGATTTAACAATATTTTACATTATTGCCAATTAGGTTCTATTTGAAGTCCCCACTCTGTTATTTTCTATGGCAGAGTGTTGTAGTACCAATGGTTGGCCTTTGGTAGTGCTGGACTTGCTATTTCTTTTATGTAGTAACTTACACTAGGAGTTTATGAATACCAAAAAGTAGTAAACTTAATCAAAAGTCTAAACTTACTCAAAGGTGAAAGTTACCTTTGTGAATCTAGACTAGATTATAATAGAATTAGCATAGTTATATTCCTAAATAACTGAATAGCAAGTCAGTCTTTTACTTTTTAAAAGGAAACATACTTTAATACACCTTAGCCAAAATCCTAATAATGAAATGCTGATAAACAAAGATTTAGCTCCTTCCTAGACAGAGATCCGACCAAAAGTGCTATTACAGTGCCTTCACTTTAAGCACTATACTTTTTGTTAACTTTATAATCTATGGACAATATTATTAAGTAGATAATGTTCTAGCAGACCAAGTTCATGACCTAGGAACACAATCCACAGTCCTTAGTGAAAAGATCAGGGAAACAGTAGTAGCAAAATCATGGTTTCCTAAAGCTACTCTTCAACGGGGTAACGGTTCCCCTTTTATTTCATTTGTATCTTTCTGTTTGCACGGCACCTGCCACGGAGCCTCTCCAGACCAACAGAACTAACTGCAGACCTTTTGCCTAAATATGAAGGGCCTACCCAGATTATTGGCAAGTAAATGGCCACTTCTTAGGGGTGCAGGGACAGTGTAAGGTGTCGTTAAGAGAACCCTGTCCACAGGAGATCACTCGCCCATGTGCAGTCGTTCAGGGACGACAGTTGTTTCCCTTGGTGCTGCTGCAGTACACTAGAAAGCCCATACCTTTAAAACTACCTATCATGATTCAAATCTTATTGTGCCTTTCTTGACTGCACTTCTGGAGGCATGGATTCTGGCTACTTCTCCAACAAAGTCAAAGCTGAAAACAGCAGACAGGCATTCAAATGTGAATTCCTCTGGAACTGCTTGACGGAAATGAATATGGTCAATTGTTCAGGATTCTGGGCAAGTTCTTTAGCTACCGCTCTGAGTCCCAAAACTAGAGAATCGAACTGAGTTTATTCTTGAAGTTCCTGGTGGCAAGCGAAAGGTACTCTCAAGGTTCTCTGCAGTGCAAATAGGAATTAGGGGTGAAGCAGAGTCACCAACAGATGTAGTAGGTGAAGATTCTTTCCCTGGGCCCCAAGGGGTTCATATTATCTATTAATTTTGTATTTATTTTTATCCGCTTTTGTATAGCACAAACTAAGCCAAAAGGGGCATCTAATCACTTTACATAAGAACAGTTACTGCTGCACACGAGCAGTTTACAAAAGAGTTTTTACACAACTTTAGTTACAAAAGGACATTTTACACAGTTACATAAGTTTAAACACAAAATCACATACGAACAAATCCCTTCAATTGGTGAAAGTTATAGTCTTCTGTCTTAAGATTATGCTATGGCTATCAAACAAAGACCAAGAACTAAAGAAAAAGAAAGCAACAATTTTGTAGTGGGTTTGTATTAGAATGTATATGGTTGTTTGGGATGCTATTGTTCAACTATGATGGCCCATGCATGGAGTGTATGCTGACGGTAGGTTCGATGTGCAATGACAGTTGCAGATCGACCTCCTGGCCAGGGACATGCTCCATGCTGTGGGTGAAGCTTGTACCTAATAAATATACTTTAACCTGGAAGAACGACTTCTGAGTGGTACTTCAACACTTACCACATTTGGCGACGATTTGGGATCGGCTTCATCCACCAATGAACTCCACGCTGTGGGGGTCAACTCGTCACAACGGTGCGGACAAGAGAGGACAAGGACCTCTACTTCACGAGGGTTGCGGTCAGTCAAGGGAACAAGCGTTTCCACGTCGATGATCGCAGGGAAGAAAGCAGGACTGTCTCTGCAATTCACGTTCGGCCGAAGCTGTTGAGGCTTTCTCCGTGGTGGTCGTGCTCTGGAGGTCGGGTGCCACCGCAGAAAGCATTGCAGGGGTCAATGATGCCTTTCACTCCAGCTGTTACTGGCCAAGGTTGCTGGTAGCACCTTTTTACTTCTGTTTCGGCTGGTGTGGGGCTGGTTTCGCGCACTCCGCGTGCTCTTGTAACTGTTGGAGGATCGCGCTGTCCTCGTGCAAACTGATTGACGCTTGCGCGAGTGAGCTGATTCGAAGCTGTTGGTGCGCACCCGCTGGAGTTGCTGGAGAAGACGTACGCAGACGTTTGGGGACGTTTGGAACACCCTGAGCCTGCGTAACGTAAAGACGCACAGCAGCCATCTTAGAGCAGGTTTTTCTGGTCGCACTCTTGCGTTTGATGTAGCGATTCTGTTTCTTTTGCCAATCCGGAGGGGCAATAAATAGTGTGTCACGGTGACACGCACACCTCTTTCAGACAGCGCTCGTCCATAGCATTTTCGGTGAGGCAACTAAGCAGCATGTCACGGTGGCACGCACACCTTCATTTCATTTTTGTTTCTCACATCCTCGGTGACACACACACCTTTAAGCAGTGCTAGCTTCTTCATTCTACAAATCTTATGGTATTGTGAGAAATATTTCATTTTATCAATTTTTGGAAAGGCTTTCACAAATTTTGAAGTGTTTAAGAAAAAGGTGACTTAAGTTGTTTTTCATCTTGGGGCAGGAAAAATGGCAACCCCTCATCTAATTACACAACCTCCTCCATTTTTGGGAAAACCTGGTAAACCAACCATGTTGTGGTTAGAGTGGTTCAGGTTATTTGAAAATCATCTGGTAGCCATCGATGCGACAGAGTATTCCCCTGCTCGTAAATTTGCCTTACTTTTTGAAAGCTTGGGCCAAGCGGTACAGCGTATGTTTGATAGCTTGCCTCCAATACCTCCTCCTCTGGGACAGTATGGGGAAAGACAGTGGAATGTTTACTTAGAGGCGATTGCCAGATTAAAGAAAAAAAATTCTGATACACCAAATATAATGTTATAAAGGCATAACTTTTATAAGCGCAAGCAGGGGGAAAAAGAAAAAGTGTAGGTGTACATTTCAGCCCTAAGGGTCTTGGCAACCTCCTGTGGATTTGGGCCTTTATTAGATGATTACATCAGAGACCAATTCGTGTTTAATTGTGCCTCACACAAAAAAAAGGGAAAGGATTCTAAGCTGCAAAAACCCTTCTCTATCTGAGGTAATAGATTTAGCCCTAAGCATAGAAAGGTCAGTCATTTCAACAAAGGCAATGCAAGCGGGTTCAACATTTAAAGTTATCCTGGTTTCTGCACAGGAAGAGTGCTGTGAAGACGAGTTGTATGCTATTGGGGTGAAGGATAAGGCTCGGAAATTTGTACAAAAAAAAGGTCAACATTTTTGTAAGGTGTGGATCAAAATTTCATATCAGTAATTTCTCAGGCTGCCCGGCTGTTGGCAAGCGCTGTTCCATTTGTAAGAAGATGGGGCATTTTCAGAAAGTTTGCAGAAGTCAGAGGAAGCCATTGAAGGTGGGCAGTGTGGACGTGGAAATGGACCTCTGCGCAGAGTCTCTTAACAATGTTCTGTTAACTCTGGATTATAAAGAGGAACAAGTGGAGATTAAAGGTCCATTGTGCGATGCTACAAATGATGGAATTGAGACCAAGGTTATGGCAGATTCTGGATCGCCCATAACGATTCTTCGAGATTCTTCTTTTTACGAAAAATGGGGTGAAAACATTACTTTATCTAAAATGGATGTCAATCCCAAGGCTTTTGGGGAGAAGGATATTGACATGTTGGGGTTCTTCATGGCCAATGTGAAGGTTATGGGTTGGGAAATTTGCACAAAAGTGTATGTGGCCATCAAGGGAAAGAACATAGTGGGATGGAAAGATCTTGCACGAATGGGTCTTTACTTGGTGCCTGGGGATGACAATCCTGTTAGGGTGAGGGAAATCTCAGTGTGTAATGTGAATGAGTTGAGAATTGATTCTAAGGGACTGTTGGCTGAATTCCAATCTGTGTTCAGTGATCAAGTGGGTTGCGTGAAAGGAGTGGAACACAGAATTAGGCTATAGCCTGGTGCTCAGCCGGTAGTACATAAGGTACGGCCAGTGCCTTTGAGCGTGAGGGAGGAGTTAAGGTCTATGCTGGATGAGTTATGCACACAAGGTATTATACAACCCACTGAGTTATCACAATGGGTCGCTCCCATTGTGGTAGCTTGCCAAAAAGACTGGCGAGATTAGATTGTGTTCGGACCTCAGGGGTCTAAACAAAAACATTAGGGCAGACTGCCACCCCCTTCCTAAGATTCACGATCTTTTGGCGAATTTGGGATGAGCCAAGTGGTTCTCCTTAATTGACCTGAAGTCAGCCTATCATCAGGTGCCGTTGGCTAAGGAGTCTCAGGAATTGACTACGTTTGTAACACCTTTTGGTGCATACAAGTTCCTGAGACTTCTCTTTGGTCTGGCGTCGGCAGCCAGTGTATTTCAGAGGCTGATGGATACACTGTTTCAGGGCATGAAGGGGGTACAGGCTTAATTGAACGATATTTTGATTTTTTCGAAAAGTTCGGAGGAACATTATAAATTGTTGAAGAAGGTGTTGTCCATTCTGGGGGAGCATGGCATGACAGTAAGAGAGGATAAATGCAAGTTTGGGGTGAGAGAGTTGGAATACCTGGGGCACACAGTGTCTGGAGAAGGCATTAAACCAAAGTTCTCAGTGATCAGAGCACTTAAGGATGCAAGGGCTCCCTGTGATAAGGACACGCTCCGCTCTTTATTGCTGCTGGCGGAGTATTATGCCAGATTTGTGGTTAACTATGCTCAGATAGTGGAGCCTCTACGTACGCTGCTTAAGAAGGGCCAAAGGTTTGTGTGGTCGGAGGAACTCGATGGAGTATTTGCAAAGGTGAAAGAGTTAATTGTTTTGGCTCAAGCCCTTCAGGCTTTTCGTGACGATTGTGCCTCAGTCATAACTGTGGACGCTAGTATGAGAGGTTTGGGTGCGGTGCTCAGACAGAGGGTGGATGGCAGGGAGCAGACAGTGGCATTTGCCTCTAGATCTCTTAAGCAGTTCGAGCGGCACTACAGTACCATCGAGCGAGAGGCTTTGGCTTGTGTGTAGGCGGCCCAAAAATTTTAAATGTACATCTGGGGTCACAAATTTGAAATTTACACAGATCACAAGCCTCTTACCTTCATTCTTAGCAAAATTAGGAGTAACAACATGTCTGCCAGATTGACCAGACTGGTGTCAAAACTGCAGGAGTATAATTTTGAAATGAAGCACATCCCGGGAGGTAAACTTTTTCGAGTGGATTGCTTATCTAGAATGTTGATGGAGAAGGATGATGAGGAGGATTTGGTGGAGGAAGAGGTGGAGTGTGTTGCTGTGGTGGATGCTATTGAGGAATGGAGTTCGATCATTTCGGAGAGTGAATGGAAGGATGCTAGTGTGAATGATGCTATTTTGTCCAAGGTGTTGGAATATTCTTCGCATAAATGGCCGGAGGTAAGAAGTCTGACTGGGGATTTGAAGAATTTTGCTCAAGTGGCAGATGAACTTTCGTTGAAAGATGACATTGTGATGAGAGGAGACAAATTCATTCCTCCTGCTGGCTTACGGGATTCCATAACAAGGGGAGCTCACAAAGGTCATTTGGGAGTTACTAAAACTAGCATGAAGATAAAGCAACAATATTGGTGGCCTGCCATGGACGCTCTAGTCAGGAGCTTGGTGAATATTTGTTGTCGGACAAGCAATAGAAGACAGCTCGCATACCTTTGCATCCAACTCAGTTTCCTGGGGCAGCTTGGGAAAAAGTTGGTTTGGACTTCTCGGGCCATATAATGTGTTGCCGTATGAAATGAGGTATTTGATTTTGGCTATAAACTATTATTCAAAGTGGATGTATTATAAATTCATGGAATCTCCGGATACAGATAATACTATTGGATTTTTTTTAAAAGTGTTTTTGTTGGAAGGTGCTCCTAGAGCATTAGTTACAGATAATGGCACACACTTCGTGTCTGAAAAAATGTGCAAGTTTTGGGAAATGCAAGATATAAAGCACTTTAAGGTGGCTTTGTATTCACCTATGTCTAATGGGCTTGTGGAACGAGGTAATAAGGTCCTAAAGGAAGGAATTCAGACAGCTTTAGCATCTGGTTTAGATGTAGGAAAGTTTTGGGAGGCGAAGGTGTGGAATTATAACACCTCACAGCACTGTACCACTGAAATTACTCCGTTTGATTTACTAAGAGGTAGAAAGGCAAACACAACATTATTTCCTTCCTGGCTAGAGGGTAAAAAGTCAGTGGCTGTGGAGAAAGGTTTTAGTGCAGGTGGGGTTGCAGACATAGCCAAGGAAAAACAGTTGCGAATGAAAGAAACTTTTGACAAGAAGGGTCATCTGGAGGGCATGGAGATATCAGTTGGTGATTGGGTTATGTTAAAAAAAACTATCAAGGTAAAGAAAGGGGACTCTGTGTTTTCACACCCTGTTCAAGTTTGTAAGGTAAGCAAGAGGGCAGCTTTCTTGGATGGTAAAGGATGGTGGAACAAAAGTCAGTTGGTGAAGGTGACGCAAGATCAGGCTAAGATAATTAGGCGTAGGAAAGATTCTTTGAAGGGACAAGATCATGGGTGAACTCATTGGCTGCAGGTAGGAGAGGGGGTTGGATCAGCAGTGGAGAGTGTGGGTCTGGCGATTGGTGGGTCTGTAGGGTGTTCTTTGTCTTTGAACTCGTCAGGCTGTGAGTTCGGGGGTCGGGTTAGTGTACAGGATGAACAGCAGCACACAAGAAATGTCCTTTAGGCGTAGATTTATTGAAACAAACCCACAACGCTCCCAGGCATCCGGTCGGGAATCCGCAGCAGAGGTAACTGCCATGGAACCAGACCGTCGCCTAGGAACACTGAGGAAATACAATAATAAACATTCGAGGGCGCGCGGTGAAGACCGCGCGTCCTCAACACCAGAATTCAAGAGTATGTAACCACTACATCACCTTCCCCCCTTACAATGACACAAAAAACAGAAGTGCAAAAGATAACATAAGTGAAAAACATGTCAACAATCATCAAGCAGTACTGTAAGAGGTAACAAATCAATACATCACAAAATCTTTAAATTTAGAAGGCAGTTTTACATGACGGAACTTAGATGTGGGAACCGAGTCTGCTGAAACACCCTCATCAGTTGAAGTTGAAGCGTGAAGCTCAGATGAAACTGATTGCGCCAAATTAGAAGGCTCCACCCAAGTGACACAATCAGACTCAAAAATAGGTTTAGACCTGTTAATGATGATATTGGCTTGCTCGGGAGTCAACTTGACCAATTGACGTTTGTTCCACCAACCTCTCCCTGCCAGTAGGACTGAAGCTTTGCCAGCACTTTCCACCTGAACAGGAACAGAATAGGTGGATTGACCTTTAGTGACTTTCATGGGGCTTTTAATTAGTACCCAATCCCCCACAAAAAATGATTGAGACGTTACACTGTTTCTTTGATCAAAGTATCTTTTCATGTTAGTCTGAGCTTGAGAGACTTTGGTAAAAATTGTCCCTTTAGGGGGATTAACGATGTTCAATCGTTCACCTAACCAGGAAGGAAACAAACTAGTAAGCGCCTCTCTACCTCTAAGCAAAGAAAAAGGTGTAACACCTGTGGGGCAATGTGGAGAAGTGTTATAGCACCACACTTTCTGCTTAAGAAACATGCCAACATCCATGTTACTAGCCAGTGCAGTTTGAACACCTTCCTTGATAAATCTGTTGCCTCTCTCGACTAAGCCATTGGACGAAGGTGCATACAAGGCAGCACGTAAGTGTGAAATATCATGCGGTACAAAAAACTTAGACATGTGCTCAGAAATGAAATGTGAACTATTGTCAGTAACTATTTGTTTAGATGAACCTTCAATATAAAAAACGTGCCTTAAGAATTCCATAGTTGAATCGGAATCTGCAGATTGCACAAAAGAAAAGTACATCCATTTAGAGTGATAATCAATCAATAACAATAAATACTTCATGTGATCAGGTAACAAAATGAACGGACCTGAAAAGTCTAAGCCCAATTTTTCCCAAGCCACATTGGGGAAATCAACAGGATGCAATGGAATATTATGCGTTTTTTTTAATGCTTGTCAGAGGTGAGACATTCAGGACATTTATCAATCCAAAATCTTACCTGAGTATCAATCCCTGGCCACCAATAGTATTGCTTGATTTTCATGATGGTTTTGGTCGACCCTAAATGCCCTTGATGAGCCTGTTTAATGATGGAATCCCTCACCTTTGTTGGTGGTACAAATAAAACCCCTCTCATGAGCAAGCCATTGTCTATGGACAGATCATCAGCAACTTGTGAATAAGATTTCAAAGAAACATTGAGTGTCCTTTTCTCTGGCCAACCTTGAACAACATACTCGCAGACTTTACCCCAAGTCTCATCCTCTTGGCAAGCAGAAGACCACTCCGACTCACTCAGACCTGAACACAACTCAAGGTTGACGGCATCCACAGATGCCACACTGACAACATCATCATCGACAAAATCATCTCCTTCTTCGTCTTTGACAGGCATGCATGAAAGGCAGTCTGCCCGGAAGTTCTTACCACCTGGGACATGTTTGATTTCAAATACAAATTCTTGAAATTTGGAAACCAATATTGTTAAACCTGCCGACAAATTATTATTTTTGCTATTAGTAAAAATGTGCACAAGGGGTTTATGATCTGTTTGAAGATTGAACTTACGACCCCAAACGTACATTCTAAACTTGTGGACAGCCCAAACGCAAGCCAACGCCTCTCGCTCAATTGTGCTATACTGTTTCTCACACTGCTTGAGGGCACGTGACAAAAAAGCAATAGTGTTTTCCACACCTCCCTGTTTTTGGCTTAAGATAGCACCAAGACCCGTTTGGGTTGCGTCAACAGTTATGATAGATATGAGGCCTTCTTGAAAAGCACTCAAAGCGGGGGCTTGTTCAATGAGTAGTTTGACCTGAAGAAAGACAGCTTCCATATCTTGGGACCATATGTATTTGGCTCCTTTTTTCAGCAAAGACCAGAGAGGTTCCACGGTTTGAGCATACATGGGAACAAACCTGGCATAATATTCTGCTAGGCCTAGGAAGAAGTGTACAGCGTCCTTGCCAACGGGTGCCTTAGCCTCTTTGATGGCTCTGATGAGTGACATTTTAGGTTTTATGCCTGAACTAGAAATAGTGTGACCCAGGTAATTTAACTCATTCGTGGCAAACTTACGTTTATCCTTCCGGATTGTCATATTTTTCTTTGAAAAAGTGTCCAAAACTATGCTTAGTAAGCGATTGTGTTCTTCCAGGGTATCAACATGAACAAGAACATCATCTTGATAAGCCTGGACACCCCTGAGATTGCCAAACAGATGGTCCATAAGCTTCTGAAAGACGCTTGCGGCGGATGCCAAGCCGAATGGCAATCTCAGGTACTTGTATGCTCCAAAAGGGGTAACGAATGTAGTGAGTCTTGTGAGTCTTTGCTTAGAGCAACCTGGTGATAGGCAGACCGCAAATCGATAAGTGAGAACCACTTGGAGCTACCTAAGTTAGCTAGCAGCTCATGTATCTTAGGAAGAGGATGACAATCTATGAAGATGTTGGCATTGAGACTCCTCAAATCAGCGCAAAGTCTGATTACCCCAGACTTTTTGCGAGCAACGACTATAGGTGCAACCCAAAGTGAGGAGTCGCAAGGTTCAATGATCCCTTGAGAGCACAAGTTTTGTAACATGACCTTGAGTTCTTCCTTAACACTGAGGGGAACAGGTCTCACCTTGTGTACAACTGCTTGAGCATGAGGTTTGAGTCTAATGACATGCTCAGAACCTTTCACACTGCCTACCTCTTCACGAAATACATGCTCAAATTGTGTAAGTAAGTTCTGCACAGGATCTGTAATGTTACATATGTGACTCATTGGAACATCGCCTAAAACAATGGGATTGTCAGAACCTGGCTTCAAAATGATGCCCATTTTAGCTAAATCACGCCACCCAATGATATTCTTGCCCTTGACTGCAACATAAATTTTTGTTAAAGTCTCTCTGCCCAAACAAAGTAGCTTAGCCGAAAAGAATCCAAGCATGTTTATATCCTTTTCGCTGAATGCCTTAGGATTCACATCGGTAGGAAGTAGAACTTTGTCCCAGAATTCATAGAAAGTAGTGTCTCTTAAGATGGTGATAGGAGAGCCAGAGTCCGCCATCATTTGCAAGGTTATGCCATCGACGCTGGCTTCACAGGTGGGACCTTTGATTGAAGCGTCTATGGAATTGCATTCAACTGTCACAATTACGTTGCTGATGGAGTCAGTGCACTCATCTATTTGTGTATCAACTGAACTGACTCTAACGGTGTTTCTACTTCTGCACACTGATTGAAAATGACCCCGTTTTTTGCAAGAAAGACAACGTTTTCCTGAAGCAGGACATCCAGGAAAGTTGCCAATGTGAGTCTTAGATCCGCATCTGAAACAGAAGGAGCCAGTTCTGTTTGTGGTTGGTTTAGAATTTTTGTACTTAGCATTAAGAGCACAAACAGGATCAATCTGAGGTTTGGTATCCGTTGTAGATGTACTGACAGAAACATCACCGTGTAAAATTTTAGTTGAAATGAGAGAACGCTCAATGCTCTTAGCCAAATCGATGACCTCATCAAGTTTGGGGTTTCGACAACTAAGGATTCTTTCTTGAATTTTACGTGATGCACAGTTGAATACAAAAACTGGTCACGTATGCTAGTGTCGACAGTAAGACCAAATTCACAAGAGGATGCAAGAATCCTGAGTTCTGCTATGTATTCTTCTACACTTTCACCTACAGCTTGTTTGCGTTTGAAGAATTTATGACGCTCCAACATTGTTAGGTTCAGTTGAAAATTGTTTTTTAAACGTTCAAGAGCTTCAACATAAATGTTCCATTGTAAATCACCAGATTCGTGAGTAGGAGCTTGAATAGGAGAAATATTGTCAAAAATGTGTTGGGCGGCACGTCCAAGACTCCCGAAAAGTAAACTGAACTTTCTTTGAGGATTGTAGTCGACGGCATCAATAGCGACGAGATGGTTTTCAAAGAGTCTTAGCCACTCTGACCACTTGATGGTAGGTTCACCAGGTTTGGCTAGAAAAGGAGGTGGTTGAGTGATTTGATGGGGAGTTGCCATAATGAATGAGCAGGGAAGAAAGAAGAAAGAAAGAGAAAAGAGAAGAGAAGAGAAAAAATAAAATAATGATAAAGTGGATGAAGTATTGAATAAGTGCGTTGAGAAAGGAATGTAGATGAAAATAGGTAGAAAATATATAATTTTTTTTAAAAACAGACGAAATTCTTTACCACGCTTAAAAACGTTGTAAAACATTCTTAAATGAAGAAATGTGGGAAAACAGGCAGTTAATGTTAAAAAAAAACGTCGAAGAAACCCTTTAAATTTCGCATGGTGAAAAAACGCTGTAGAAACAGTTCTGATGAGGAAAAGAAGCAAAACTGCACTAAGATGGCCGCCGTGTAGCACGTAGCATGACATGATGACGATGAGGGCGGGCGCCCACAAAGATCAGGATGCGCAAGAAGCAGCTCGGTGGAGATGTCCGTGGAGCGAGAAGAAGACGTGCTCGTGCAGCGCACGGCTTAAAGAGGAGAAGGAGGAGCAGAAAATGAAGGTGCACTCACTGCGATGCGAAGTGCTGACTCCGGTCAGCTGCTTCGATGTTGACGGTCAGTGTGCTCACTCTGCTCAGCCCCACTGAAGCTGACACTTGTTAAATTGTAAAGTTGCACTGCAGCAGGCGGTGAAAGTAAAGGCGGTCGGTGGGCTTGGGATCTCCTGGTCGTCGCCAATATGTACAGGATGAATAGCAGCACACAAGAAAGGTCCTTTAGGCGTAGACTTATTGAAACAAGCCCACAACGCTCCCAGGCATCCGGTCAGGAATCCGCAGCAGAGGTAACTGCCATGGAACCAGACCGTCGCCTAGGAACACCGAGGAAATACAATAATAAACATTCGAGGGCGCGCGGTGAAGACCGCGCGTCCTCAACACCAGAATTCAAGAGTATGTAACCACTACAGTTAGGAGGCTTCCGGCTAGGTTCAAGGATTTTGTTAGATATTAGTTTTCATTTGGGTTATCCTAGGGTTGGTGTTTGTTTTGTTTTGTGATAAGGGGGGAGGTGATGTAGTGGGTTTGTATTAGAATGTATATGGTTGTTTGGAATGCTATTGTTCAACTATGATGGCCCATGCATGGAGTGTACGCTGACAGTAGGTTCGATGTGCAATGACAGTTGCAGATCAACCTCCTGGCCAGAGACATGCTCCATGCTGTGGGTGAAGCTTGTACCTAATAAATATACTTTAACCTGGAAGAGCGACTTCTGAGTGGTCCTTCAACACTTACCACAAATGTTTTCTTCCAACATGATCATATCAAGATTGAGTGGATAGGATTGCATATAGCTTTCAGTCGAGTTATTTTCAGGGTGATTAGTACACAACCTGTTGGATTCCATGTGACATGGGTGCCATCTACCGACTCCAATCTCCAGTGGAGCAGAGGAGGGGGTCTTCCATCATCTCCAGCACTCAGAACAAACAACGGTCTCACCATCCCCCGGGGCATCTGGATACCAGACCTCCCAGACAGGATCCAATCTGAATAAATTCATGACATGCAGGACCGGGCTCATACCACTGTTCCTCCTCTCCATCAAAAAAAGTCATCCTTTGGAGCCAACCCTGGTCAAAGCAGGCCATCTCTTCATCCATCCGATGCTCAGTCAGTCAAGCATTGTGTTATAACTTATATGCCATTGGCCCAGCAGTGTTCCGTTCTGGCCATGAGCCATTAGATTGTACCATGGTAACTATGGTCATTTAGGGCAGAGAGACAAGAGAAAGAGAGCTGTTAGGACGGAGGATGAAGCTGTGCTGTATGTTGGTGAACTGAAATAAAAGATTTAAAGACAGTTCCTGTGTGCTGGATTAATCCTAACATTGGCGATGAGCAGGTCATCCATCAACACTCCTCAAGAATCCCAACAGAACCCAGCATGGTATTCCCAAATTGGAAAAGAGGTAGACTCATTGAAGTTAATTCGAGCAGAAGTAGTGACATTCACCAAAAGCATTAGAACTGAGGATCGTGAGTAATACAGAGAGTGTTCACTTTCTAGGGAAACCAAATGTTGATTGGGATTACCGTCAGGGCCGGACTGGCTGGAGCGGGCACCGGGCATTTCCCCGGTGGGCCGGAGGGGTGGGGGCCGGTTTTGTGGACGCAGGGGGCCGCTTTTCTTACAGGGTGCCGGTTTTGCAGCAGTGCTGCAAAATCGGCCCTCTGTAAGAAAAGCGAGAGCAGTGCTTAGCGCTAACACCCCCTCCCGTTCCCAGGGCCGGTGGAGAAGCAACCTGCCAGGGCTGGTTGCTGTTCCCAGTCCGGCCCTGATTACCGTTATGGCCTGTGTTTGAAATGCGCACTATTCTGTCACATGTTGCATCCATTACATGCTGTTGTGGAGATGGTTCTTTAGAGGCATGTGTGACGGCATTTTGAAACGTGCATCCATCATCGAGAGCTGCATTCATTGTGCCCTGCCGTCACCGCTATCACCCGTGAGTCAGAACCCTGCGTGCACAGCTCTAGTAAAGCTTTCTTATTGGCCAGCGCGTGCATATTCAAGTGCGTGCCTGCTGCACGGTGCCAACCACATAATGTAGTGAAGTCATATTGTACACAGCACAACCACATCATTACGCATTCTCGAAGACTAGAGCGCGCAAATCAACTCTCGGAAACCGAAGGTTTATCTGGTTGCTGCATCAATAGAATCTCTTCAGCGATGTGCAGGGTAAAGCATAACTCACTAATATCATGCTATGCATTGAGCCGTCATGTTATTGTGCCATTTTCAAAAAAACTAGACCGCACTAAGCATTTTTATTAAAACTGAAGGGCGTTCTGTTTGCTTTGCAGCATCACTGGAATCTCTTCAGTGTCGTGCTGGAAAACTGAGATTCTGACTCATTTGATCATTCAGGAGGATTGCAGGTATTAATACGGTGATTTGGAACAGGTTTTTCCTGCTCAAATGGGATTCATAGCACAGTTTCTTGATTCAAGCATGCAACTCTTAGTGTTGTTATTAGTGATACAGTAATTATTTTGATCTTTTGTGTTAGTTTATTAATTTCTGAATTGTTATTTTAGCATATTTTATCGGTCAATTTCTTTAGCTTGTTATTTGAGTTTACCTTTGCAGAGTCATAATGGCTGTTCCTAGTATGTCACACCCTCCACAATTCTTATCTGACTATGGTGAACCATTATTGCCCTGGAAGAAACTGAAAAAATTATTCAATTCTTATCTCGTAGCTGTTGGTGGAGAAACGTTTTCTTTTGCAAGGAATTCTACCCCACAACTTAGGTTTAGAGGGACGTAATATATACAAGAGCTTGGATGAGATTACTGTTATCAGCATTGATGGAGAGCCTAGAGACCAGTAGCGGCCCGTGGTGGGAGTGCTTCCGGGCGGTGACGTGGGGCGGGGGAGGGGCAGGGTGGGGGGTAGTAAACTACGGAATACGGCCGAATAGAGGTAAGTAGAAATATAAATAAATAAAACGAATTCCGTTGCGCGCGCTGCATCGCATTAGGGAAAGGGTCAGCAAGGCTTGTGAGACTAGTTTCATGGTTGTAAGAGTACAATTTCTTTATAGAATATATACCAGCCTGGCGAAATGTACAAGCTGATTGTTTGTCGGAGTTGTCATTGGACTGGAAGAGTGTGGATATGGAAGGTGTAGGCAGGTATGGAAAGAAAGGGGCGGTGGCCAGTGTGGAAGATGTTGTTCAGTGGAGCCATTGTTAGTTGGAGTGGTCTCCTGCCATGGAGAGTGATGAGGTTTTGAAGGCAATACAAGTAATGATCAAAAAGGGAAGGAGGAGAGAAAACACCTTGCCTAATGCATTGATGTCTTTCAACAAAGTTTTGTATGAGTTGTCACTAGTGGCTGATCAAGTGATTATACAAGATGATAAGATTGTACCGCCCAACGATGTTCAGAAAAGACTGTTCAAGATCGTGCATGAGAGGCATATAGGTCAGACATTTACAAAGAAACTATTAAGAATAGAATTTTGGTGGCTGCGGATGGACAATGATGTAGTGTTGTAAGTTGAAAGGTGTGTTGAATGCAAAGAATGCAAGAAGAGGCTGAAAGTGGGTACCCAAGCAGTACTAAGCTGTGTTTGTGATCCAGGTCAGGTCTGGCATAGTGTGTGTCTTGATTTCATCGGCCCTATGGCAGGAGAGTCGACCGCAGCAAAATGTTTGCCATTGTGTTAATAGATGTTCATTCAAGGTTGTTGATTGTGCAATTTCTTGCTGAAGTTTCCACTAAGATTACGATTGGTGTCTTACGTGAGGTTTTCAGAGAAGAGGGTTTTCCTGAGGTACTTATTACTAATAATGGAACTCAATTGACCTCTTAGGAGATGAGAGAATTTTGAGTGTCTGTGGAATTAGACACTCCTGCACCACACTACACAATCCCCAAGCCAATATGATCGTGGAGAGAGCCAACCGCATGGTT
Organism: Calotriton arnoldi; assembly: GCA_963921515.1. Lineage (NCBI taxonomy): Eukaryota > Metazoa > Chordata > Amphibia > Caudata > Salamandridae > Calotriton > Calotriton arnoldi. Next base: position 795,542 of record CAWUFW010008406.1, read on the forward strand.
AAAGGTGCACTAGAATTAGCAAACCCACTTCCTCAAAGTCCAACTTATTGAATTTATTAGTCATTAAGTTGGACATTGAGGAAGTGGCTTCAGACTTGGTGTGGTTGTACACCACCACGGAAAATGCTACCACCAAAATGATTCCTTTTGTGCCATGAGAGGGAGGAGACCCACAACTAAGCTGTTTCCATCTTGGATTAGAGAATTGATTGAGGGGAAGAGTGTGTCAGTAAATGGTGAGGGTTCTAGAGAGGTTCCTGTTGCTGTTAAGAGTAAGGGAGGATCAGTTCTGGTGATTGATCAAAGTGAGGTCAGGACGTACCAAGAAGGGCTTGAGCAAGTTTTGTGGCCCCCTTCAGGTGGAGGAATTGAATCAATGGCATGTGGTGTTGGCCAATAGGGAAAGATGGAGTCTCTGTAGAGTGGCCAACGAAGGAAGAAAGAAGGTGGTGATGATTTGAATGCTTGTACTGGATACATGTTGGCGCAAGATCGTCAGATAGTGGATGATATAGGAATGAATTGCAATCAGCAAGCTCCTGAGCCAAGAGGAGACAACTTGGGGAGTAACAGAGTTTACATTGAAGAGGTCATAGGAACACCAAGTACTCAGAGACCTCTAGCAACCAAAGGCCGCCGAGTTAGAGAGAGGAGCACCATTTTATGAAGAACTGTGAATCCAATAAACCATTCTTCAAGTACTGATGGTGTGATGGACCCTTAATTACAACACAGTCCCAATCATTTGTCAAACAACCCAAATTGGTATGCACGCAATGCTGTTTGTCAGAGCTGTGTAAAAGGGGGCACTTTGCTCGCATGTATAAAAACACTAAGATACATTAAGTGATAGAAATATCCGAGATCAGCCTTTAAAGTCTTGGCTGATTCTCGCTCCCCATTCACCTTGATGGGAGAAAAAGTCTGGGGGAAAAACGTATGGGGTAAGAACAGCACTTTGTTACCACCGCACATAAATCTGGAAGGTTACAGTGGTTTAAAGAGTGATTTTTTGGGATACACGGTAATAAATACTAAGTTCAAAGGCAGAGAGACTGTGGGGAAAGTTTATGTAGCTAAACGAGCTGGCAACTTCCTTGGGTGTTGTCACCAAAAAGACGTGGGGATAATTCTTAACCCCAATGCTCCAGAGCAAGTTCTTTTGGTGGCAAACACTGCGAAGATTTGGAGGTAGTAGTAGAAATCATGGATGTGTTTAGAGAGGAACTTGGCCTTTTGAAGGATTTTAAACACAGAATTATTTTTAAAAAGGGGTGCCAAACCGGTGGTACACAAAGTGAGGAGAGTACCCTATTTGATGTTGAAACCTTTACAGGAAGAGCTTGACAAACTGTTGAGTATTGGAGTAATTGAGGAAATAGAATCCTCAGAATGGTCCCCATAGTCTTGGCCCCTAAAGATAATGGCAATAAATTGAGGATGTGTATGGCTCTTAACCAGTGCATTTGGGTAGATCGCCAACTCTTACCTAATATTTCGGAAGCTTTGGCCATGCTTAAAAATTCATCTATATTATTCAAATTTTTAAGGTTAACTTTTGACTTAGCCTCAGCAGCAGCGTGTTTTCAACAAATTATGATGGGTGTGCTGAGGGGAGTAGATTCTGTCATGTTCTTCCAAGATGGCATTTTGGTGTATGGTAAGCACAAACAGAGTCATGATGTCACCTTGAGGCAAGTGTTAGCAATACTCAGAGGGCTAACACTTAAGAAGAAAAAATGCAAGTTTGGTGCGCATTCTGTGACATATCAGGGACACACGATGTCGGATGTGTGTGATGGTGGAGTATGTCACGTTTAGCTAGGTGCAGGGCAGAAGATATGGAGGGTGATGACACTCCTGAAGCCCAACAGTGTGGTCCTCTTTTGCCGGATGATAGCAATCTAGGAAACAATTCCACATTCAACCAAGGAGAGGGTCAAGGAAGCACCCGGTTCAAATCATCAATATACCACCGTATATTGATGATTAGGAGTTCATGTGAAGGGTGGGTACCTTAAGGGGAAAAAAGGAAGTGAAAAAAATCCTTATGAACAAGTTTCTGCCATAAAAAGGACTTAGCTCTACTGTTTACTAACCTACCCTCTATTTGGAGGCTCTGTTTGAATAATACATAATTGTACATATGGGAATCCCAGTTTAAGCTTGCTATGCACTCTTTCCTTACAAATGCCTTTTTTTTTTTCTCTCCTACTACTGTATCCTACCTTCCCTTAATGTGAAGCGCTCTGATACCCTCTTGGGTCTTGTTCGCGCTATACAAAACTTTATAAATAAATAAATAAATAAGAAGTGTCTATACTTCATTAAATAAGCTTGATATCCTAATTTGCTTACTATTTATTTATAATTTGTTATTTCCACAGTACCATCATTGTTTTTGTTATGTATTTTGGTGTTGTGGCCTATGTTGTTCACATGTATATTTATTTTACCAAATGTTTTCTATTACCTGTTTTCCTTTAGATATTGCAATTTAGGGAAGGGATAATGTTCGTACACACCAAAAGGCTTACTCACTGAGGAATGATAAAGGTGATTTCACCTGCCCCTGAGTTGCAACGGGTGAACCGTAGGGAATATCTTTAGTGTCCTTGAAGGTGAAGCAATTGATGTTGGGGTTTGAGGCATAGATAACGTAGCCTAGTCATCGCCAATGTGAAAATTACCAATCTTCAATAAATAAGGTATTAAGTCTTCCGTTATTCAGTTAGATAAGTCAGGTACAATAAACCCCATCCATCAGTCAGCAGCTCCTGGAAACCAACCGCCTCTTCATTTCTAATAACAGCATTCCTCCCTGGAGCCCTCCTTACACAAACCTTCCAGAACAGTGGCAGGCTAGCAAGGCTACCACAAAGCCCCTAGTATAGCATACCACACAGTCCTTCTCAACTGCACGGTCCATGTTTGATGAGAGATCCTAGAAAAAGGTATTGTTAGAAATGACAGGTAGTTATGACAAGAGCTGGCCAATCCCATCTCTGTCCAGTGGCGTAAAGAAACTTAAGGGGGCCCCCCTGCAAATTACATGGAGGGGCCCCCCTCTAGACTCACTCAGGAGCACTCAGGTCAGGGTACTGTGCTGAAGGGGCTCCTTGGAGCTCGGGACCCCACCTGCACTGCAGTGTTTGAGAGGGCCGAGGGCCTTTGTTACGCCACTGTCTCTGTCACTGTTAGAATTCTGGAAGGGTCCTCCAATCACAGAGGGCATGGATTCTTAATGATTAGCACATGCGGAGTACATGGACAACATGATCCTCTCCATGGCTAGTTTTAAACTTCCCAGATAGAAAGAGCATTGAGTCCCAGGCAGCAAACTACATCACACAGAGATGCTGCGAGCACTCAGGCAGAGGTATCTCAACTTACCAAATGCTGATGGCCCGACACTTCCACCCACCAGTGGAGGGAAAGAAATGCAGGCTCCTGGGTCAACCAAGACCTAGGAAGTCTCACACAAAGCTCTCCACAACTTTGAGAACACATGAAGCCAAAATTAATTCCACCATGAGCATGCACATAAATTACAGCAAACATAGGTGTGTAAATACTCCTTACATTATTATCCCTCAAATATGGAGATGGAAGACTATGTTAATGAAGACTGAGCTTTTACATGGAGGAGACCAGTAGGAATATCCAAAAGGGCCTGTCCCTTCACTATTAATCATGCAGCCTGCCCAGGAAGCACAGGTTGATGTGGCAGTATCTACTCTTTGAAAGAGGGGAGTACTCCCTCAATCTCAAGCAATATTCTGGGGTTTCAAGTTAGAAAACAAGGAGACTCTTAGTGGGATTCATGATTGTCAAGCTCACAAAGGAAAAAGACAGAAACCATAAGAGGACCAACACAGGCCAGGCAGAACAGCTTTCCAAAGCCTTGTATTGGATTTTTTATTCTGAAGGGATTTCATAAGCTTTTGTGTATAACATGCATTGGCAATTGAATGACCTTTGGGATAGTAGTAGATTCTACATCGGATCTAGAACTGGGAGAGTGATGGGTGCCGGACTGAAAGCATTATATCCAGAAACTCTCCACGGCACTATGAACATCTTCACCTACAGCAACACCAACATGATTGAAAGGTTAGTTCCATCTTCATACACATTCCAAGCTCAGCCTCTCTGCAGTGACTGCCAACATGAATGTCAGCTTTCTACTCATGATGGTGATTTTCTGATATGAAATGAGGACCAGAGAGGGTTACTTGTGTAGTAGTGCAGTAAAATTTAGGCAAGAAAGGCGATGCCTAATTTAAAAGGCATTTTAGGTGCATTTCGGGGCAAATGTAAACATTTGGATGGACAAGTCTAAAGTGCTTTTGACCTGTTTGAGAGTAAAGGCAGCAGGTTTAACAGCGGAATGAATCGGGATGTTCTGACGAGGGTCGATAAAAAGGAGGGAGATTTTAGCCTCACCTTCAAATTCAAAATAACTAACTTGTGTTTTGCTCCAATATACTAACCTTCACAAAACAACTCTAGATCTGTCAGACAAATATCAAAACATCTAAAAAGAGTCTGGTAGAATCAACTTAAAGGCAGTTGTTGACCCCAGTGGAAGCCCAACACCAAATCACAATGTACCACATGCCAAACCATATACACCATCCTACTAAATCCCACCCAGTATAACATAATATACATAACATGTCCCATCCTGTTAAAATTGGAACGGAGAAGCAAAGAAAATGAAAGATTGTATTGCACCACTTTACTCCAATTTGAAAAAAACCTTTTTCAAGCCATTGATTTGGATACCTTCATAATAAACAACATAATGAAAGAATACTAATGGAGTGAGACAATATACAAAATGGAGACCAAATGCAAAATGGACTATTTCTGAGATATCTGAAAGCACGGGGTGACCTGAAAAATGGGCCTATAAACAACTCATGATGAGAGAGATGTATAAAAAATATAAATTATAGGTCAAGCTGTGTCTGAGTGTGCGTGTCACAGAGAGAAACAAAGGATGAGGAGGTAAATAGCGAGAAGGCAAGCAAATGGATATGCGCTTACATTCTAAGACGTAGACGTTATTCTTGCAATACAACATTGTATGTATGCATGGATATTTGTATTATACAAACCTGGCTAGAGAGCAACAAGAGTGCTGAAGAAGAGTGGAAGCCCTGAGATAATATTCAGGGTCATTCACAAAGGGGAAAAATATTTGTGTGTGGTGAAGTACTATCATGTAGAGATGCAGTATTCTATGAAAAAGTAAGTGCTCTGATCTTTTCCCAATTGCAGGAGGTCTAGGGCAGCTCTGCTCTTTATTGGGGTGTTGTTTCAGATCTTGGGGTCATAAACAGAGGAGGCTTGTTCTGGCTTTTTTTATTTTGCAGTCAACCTTGGTATTTATTTTCTCAGCCACATATGCATGCGTTCCAATTCGGGAGTACTTGTATGTGATGCAGCTGGTCTTTAAGATGATACAGGCTTGGTGGTGGAGATAGTGTAGCTCTGTAAAGATGAATGGGTGACATGGTTCAATTTCTTCCAGCCCTTGAAAAGATATGCTGCTGTCTGAACAAAGTCCCTGAGTGTGATCAGGGTGGTGTTGCAGAGACCCTAGAGAAAGCCATTGCTTCCATCCAGTTATAGACTGGCGAGCCAAAACAGGCTTGAGGCCAGCTTGGACCACAAGTCTGGCTCTGGCGTGGCTCAAGGGCCCATTCAAATGAGAGGATGCAGTTTTGTGAATGAAAAATATAAGGAGAATCCTAAAAAAAAACGAAATAGACTTGCTGTAATATATAATAGGCATTAATATCATTGTATTTAATTCTAATGGCCCACAAAAGGCATTTTGGAGTATGTAAAGTAGTACTCCAGTAGTATTACTTCACATACTACAAAATACAATTCACAAACCTAAGCCAGGAGATCGCCACCTCCCTCTCGCCCGTCTCTTCTGAATGGAGATCTCCACCTAGTGGCTGAAAACTCTGCACATATTAGTTTAGGATTTAGTAGGAAATGTGGAAAGGAAAAGAGGAAGTGGAGGGAAAATGGGGAATAATTACTACAAAAATGTTTGAAGTTAAGGGAAATGTAATGAGGTGTTTAGGGGGAGAGACAGGCTAACCCACATAAGATTAAGCCAACTGCTTTTCACAAAATGCACATCTAATTCTGCTGCAGCCCTAATAGTTACAAAGCAGACTTAAATGTACTCCAGTCTAGCCTGAAAGTAAGTCGAGCACCCCAAATGGCCAGCAACTGGTACTGCAATACAGTCTCATAGACACGAAATGAGGCAGGCTATAACACTAACATCCCAGAGCAAATAATAGCAATGTAAAATAATTGAAAAACAATATTTACATATATAGCTATATATTTTTAACTTTGAAAACTAGTATTATTATTGCAAAATGTATTTTTTTAATTTAACAATACACATAAATTTAAAATGTATTCAATTACATTTTCAACTTAGTACAAAAAGTCTAAAAAAAAATAAAATTAATTCAAAACATAATTTGTAAACACGTTGGTTACAAATTTAAAATAAATAAAACTATTACTATGAGTTGGTGATTTTAATTGTGAAGTATTGTTCAAAAATGTTTTTAAAATAATATATTTGAACTAATTTACAATTTAATGCAAAGTTATTTTGTGAGGTAGCATGCAGTATACGTTTCATTATGTAGTAGTCCTAGGTTATTATAATTTGTTTACAAATTTTTACATTAATTTACTTTTAATTTAAAAAAAATACATTCAACTTTATTAAAGGGTTTTCCTACAGAAGATTAGCATCCTGGTGGCAGAGAGCTCCACAAAGAAGAGGAAAGTTACTAACAATACCTACTTACACTTGTAAATTCAGTCATGGGAGTCTCCAGCCACTCAACACAGAGCAGAAAACAATTTTAAAAAAAGCAAAACACTATAGAAGAGGAAATAAAAGGAATAAAACAATTTTAAATTATTCCTAAAATAATTTCCAGGATGAAGAAAATGTGGTAACCTTTATCCAATTCAAAACCATTAGCTTACTATTTTAACTCCAGTCTAATAAACATTAGAGAAAATGCATACATTTAGATTTAGAATTCTAATTCCAGTCTTACAAACAAAATATTGGGGAAAGTGCTTACATTGGTGGTAGGGGGGTGAAGGTCAGATTTACTATTCTAACTTCAGTCTGACAAAGACTGGGAAAAACACATACATGGAGGGATCAGATTTACTATTCTCCACTCTACCAAATACAAAGAAAGTCAGTAAATTGGGAGGTTCAGATTTACTCTTCTACCACCAGTCTAACAAATGTTGAGGAAAGTGCATACATCGGAAGATTAAATTCAATACATGCAAACAATATTGGTACTTATTAACATTTATATCTGAAATTTAAACAAAAAAATTCAAAATTTCAATTAAACTTCCTAAACATTGAAACAATTATTAGAATAATTTAGAACAAAACCAGAATCACCTCTGTTCGCAGCAGCGTTCAGAGACGCGCACTCCGGGACCATAATAATAACTCCTGCGTCAATCTCGCTGATAGTTTATTCATGTGTACATGCCAAACCTCAATCCCAACGCATTTCAGCATCTACATGTCTTGCTTGTGGGTGGGTCAGTTCTGTTACAGGCTGACTGTAACAGAACTGACCCACCCATGAGTAAGGCGTTTAGATGCCAAAACATATTGGTATTGAGATTTGGAATGCACACATGAATAAACTATCATCAAGATTGACGCTGGAGTTATTATTGTGGCCCCAGAGTGCGTGTCTCTGAACGTGACTGAGAGCAGAGGTGATTCTGGTTTTGAGTGGGCTCCTCAACCATACACCCACCACCACCATGAGGGTTCCGGCATGGAGGACCTGAAAGACTGTAATTTAGAGTAAAATATATTTTTATCTCCATTTTAACAGTTTTTTTAATTATTTAAAAATCTTTGTAATTTTTTCTTTTTAATAAACAGTATTACTCAAAAGCCTGTACAAAAAAAAACACATAGAACTAAAAGAAATGGTATAAAATCTGTTTTGATAATGAAAAAATATTTTCACAAGTAAATAAAGTAATTTCAAATGTCTAAAATTTAAATATTGTACTTGTTACTTAATTACAATGTAATATTTTAAAACAATTCTACCTATCTATTCCTCCAATATTCCCACAGAATCTGTAATAAAAATATAATAAATATTGTTTTACTTTAAACATATAGCGAAAAATAATTAAATAACTTTAAAACAAAAAAATGCCAAATAAAAAAAAATACAATTAATAATTAACATAATTAATAGATTAATCAGTTAATGTATCTTCATAGTTTCTAATAATAGACTACCCATCCAATCAAACAATAAACATCACAAAAAATAAAGAATGTAAAATTATACAGCATATAAATACAAAAATAACAATATCAGACATTACAAATTAAACATATTGAACAATAATTAATGTACACTTTAAAACTAACACTACCCTCCTAAGCTACAATCCACCCCACAAACCACATAAAAACTATTAAAATAAGGTGAAAACAAATAGGACCATATTTTTAAATTATTAAAAAATATATGCAAATATTTTGCAATTTAAAAAATAAAGTGCATTCGAAATATAGTATTCAAATAATATCTATTTATATATATTTTATTCAAAATTCTACCCACTCAATACTCCCCTACACCCCACAACTGGAAATTAAAATTAATTACATAATTTAAAAAGGTAATAAAAATTTTAACAAATAGACTTTAATTAAAACAGTACATATTTAGCATATTAATTAATGTTAATTAAGATACTTTTTTGTAAAACTATCCAACGAATTCCCAATAAACCCAACAACCTGAAAAGAATTATACATTACTGTAATATTTTTTAAAATAATAAAATATTAATTTCACAATAACAGAAATATTTTAATAAAACAATACAACACCGTTGAAAATGGCCCTTTCTAGGGTGCTGTGTCTTGACTTTTTGCTTTTTTCCTTCCCAGTTTTCTGTTGCTCTGGATGCTAGCCTTAGGACTTGGGCATATTTGGCACTGCCCTGCAGTGTCAGAGCACTGTGCTCATCATGTACATACTGCGGAATTGGCTGATTTGAGTTAGCTGTAGTCCCTTGTCATGGGGTAAGACCTATACTAGGGGCATGTATCTCGAATGTGCCTCTGTGGGCCTACCATACTGGTTGTGCCATCCACAGAGGCAGCTCATCGATTTTGCCACAGGTTTGCCCTGGTGGGGCCTATGTGGGCGGGTTACTGTTACTCGACTTGGCACTTGCAAAGCTGTGTGCCAAGGTTCTGCATGTCTCCTGCTATATCGGAGTTCTCCCTGGTGACAGGGTGCAGTGTTGGGAAGAAGTTGGGCAGGTGTGTGTATGTGTTACCTGTAAGAGTTGTGAATGACACAGGATGGTGGGTTTGGTACGATGCGGCCTGCTTCTTGCATTGGATTAGCATTGGGGATGTAGGGAAATGCTGTCTTGTATAATTTACTATGGGCAGAATAGAAACAGTATGATGTTTGGTATCTGGTAGTGGGAGTGAGTTCAACATTACGGTGATGGAAATGTCACTTTGGGAAAGTGGGAATTTTGATGTGCGTGACTCTGTGTGCCTGGCGTCCTCTCTCCTAATTCACAACTGGGTGCTAGAGGGATTGCCACATCTGTGCATTCCTGATAGAGGGCCATAAACTAGGGGTTCACAGGAAACTGCGGACCTCTGACTCTGAAGGGCCTTTCTGGGATGGTTAAGTGGGGGTGGAATTGGCACCTGCATTCCAAGGGGCAGGGTCTTGGTCCCACTAAAGACTAAAGATCAAACCTCCCGGGGTAGGATGGCAGACAGGACAAAATTTAGAGAGGGCATTTTAAAGATGGCCTTTTGAAATGATCGCATCTTCAAAGGCCATGGTGGGCGTAACTACTGGGGCTCTGGCCTCTGAACATAGAGACACCTTTAGATTTGGAACCATACTACTGGGATATTGACATGAGGAATCAATTGGGCAGGAAGGACTATCCACAGACTTGTGGTGGCTTGGAGCTTGTCCTGCTCCAAGAAGAAGACAATTGCTTGGTGGATTTTGCCTGGACGTTGCTGGCCTGGAGCTAGTGCCAACTGTTATGGCCTAGGTCTTGAAGTACTCTCCGAGGGCGGGTGAGCTGGCCTACTGTCCACGAGATCCCAAGAATACAAAAGATCTCACTGTCTCTACAATTGTTTGTGTGTGTTTTATGAGCACGGCTGGCTGAAAGACGAACGCTGTGTGTTTTTCTTTTGCAAAGCCTGTTTTTAGGTCTGGCCTAGAAACAAATTTAATGTGTCTCTTGCCTCATAAAATAAAAAATAAAAATAAAATCACGGCATTTATACATACAGGGGGCTTATAGTCATGCCTATTCATGCATTGGTATGTTAACTTGTCGTTCACATTTTGCTTCCACCTATCACAGCATTGGCAATGGGTTAGCCCTCTTTAGCAGTTAGCTTTCTTGCACTGTGAGTGGCTGCATATTGCTCGATCACATGTGCACGTCTGCCTAAAGAGAATTTCACTTCAGTGCCGGGGCTAGTGAGGGAATACTGTACTTTGATAATGCTTTTTTTCTTGTTCTTTATCGTTTTTATATATTTTTTGTCATCCTTCTGCGCTCAAAATTATGTTCTCAGGTTACAGTAATTCAAAGCCAATGGCATCCTGCCTTTCCGCGAAGAAGAATCTTATTTTACTTTGATGTGCATTAAAATTAAGTTTCTTCACATGTTCTAAATACACCTGCCTGCTAAAAAGCGCCCATGCTGTTCCATTAAAATGATATGTGATGGTTAATTTATTTTTAAATTGCAATGATTTTATTGGAAGCACCTGGCTGTCACATTTATGCCTTGGCAGTTCTTCTTTTTCTTCTTCTACTTATTTCCCAATATACTTGTCATAAGTATTTAACAATCGCATCACCTTGCTAAGGCCAGATCTATTGGATTTGCCAATGCTCGCCTCAATTTGTAATTATTTTATTTCCACTTGCTGACTTCTAGTATGCATACACTGCTGGAAATTCCCATAGCAGGATTACAATAAAAAAACTTGTTTGGTTTGTCAAACAAAGGGGTATATTCACAAAGAAATGACACAGCGCGACGCTGCAAGCAATTTAACAGCGCGGCGCTGCGTCATTTCAAAAACGCAGGGATGCGTGATATTCACAAGAATACGGCGCACCCCTGTGTTTTCCCTTGCGCTGGCGCTAAAAAAAAACTGCCTAGCACCAACACAGACACCCTTGCGCCATGTTGCAAGGGTGCCTGCTTTGCAGGGATGATTCCGTGCAACTCAGGCACCCTTGCACTGTGGTGCACCATAGAGCAAGGGTGTCTGTGTTGCAGGGATGATTGTTATGTGCAGGAAGGGACACCTTCCTGCACATAAGCAATCACTAAAGGTGATTTGCTCCGTAGAAAGAGCAAAAACAAGGAGAAATAAAAGAATTTCTCCTCATTGCGCCAATTTAACTTCTGCTTTTCAGAGGCGGGAGTTTTTTACTCTGCCTATGATTTACACATCCTTGTAAATCTGGGGCAGTGTCAAAAAGCAATGGGTGTTGCGGTGAAACGCCCACAGCAACACCCATTGCACACCTCTTTCACGCAGATAGCTGCATGAAAGTGTACAATATTTACATAACAGCGTTAAGCCACACAAAGTGGCTTAACGCCGTTTGGAAATATGGAGCAGGGCATTGCGCCACCGGAGCGTCCTAAACAGTGATGCTCCGGTGGGGCAATACCCTTGTAAATATGCCCCCCAGTTTTTTATGGAAGTATACAAAACATCAACACAGGAGGCACACTAAATCCCCTTTAATTAGCAAAGCAAAAACAAAGCAATATGTTAACATCCTAAAGATCCAGGTCTAATTCATGAAACAAAGCAGCACATTTGCATCCGCAAGTGTATTACCTCGCGTAGGTGAGTTTTATGACTTTGTAGGATTTACAAAACTTTTCCAGATTATGCTGGGAAACAAGCATTAGTTACCGCTTTTGTGGCGTAATCATGTGCAAATTCTTTTTTTCCCTCTTTTGTGGAGGCAATTCTCTAGAGTATAATTGTATGCAGTGTAAAATAACACATTTTTTGCAGTTTTATATGGCAAGAGCAGTGCTTAATTTGAGACGGTGGTTCCCAGTCGGAGCCACTGGCACTTATTTTTGGGAACAGGCACTTATTTCTCTTCATCAGACATTTCCTGAGAGCAACAGAGGGAAAGATGCACAAAAAGAAACAGAGGAAGAGAAAGACAGAAAATCCGTCCCAAAGGGAGAAAGCAGAAACCTGTACGAGTGAGATAACGGGGCAAGGAGTGCCTGGCCGTGAATTAAAGGTGGATTCAGGACTACGCACCTTTGGTATTTGGCACCCAGACATTTTATAGCGCCAGCTGCAACTGTGTGAGCAGTGCTTTGGGCTCCGGCACTTATTAATTTACAAATAAAGCACTGAGCGCATACTCAACACGAAGGTATTGGAGCACTTTACATGAGTACCAGTTACATTACACACGGTCACATTCATTTTTTAAGCATGCTGAGATTTCGTTATTTGCCCAGAATCACAGGATGTCGCAGGTGCACCAAAACTCAAACCTGGTACCCCAGTTCCAAAGTCAGCAGCTCTGGCTGTAATGCTACATTCCCTGGCTTTTTACACATTGTCAAAATAAAGTGCCAATTCCAAAGCTGGAAAGAGTCTCAAACTTTTAATAGGAGACCATGCACTTGAGCACTCACTTGCAGTTAATAGATTTTCCTGAAATAAAATATACTTTTGTGAGGCAATATTGCACATGGGTAAAAGGTTTTTGGGCTCCTTAGCCATCGTCATTGATTACCTTTCAGTTGTAAATTGGGTGATTTGTGCATGTAAGTATGATTTACATGTTTATTTTTAATTTTGCTTTCATATTAGCTATCATTTCATTATTTTATCCATGTATGTACTCACACCAACCAATCCATCCGTTCATCAATTTATTATTGTATTGATTTCTTTTTTTACTCAAATACTCAAGGATACTTCCTTTCATGTGTTTGCCCATCTATGTCTAAGTGCACCTATGACTATTTTTTATGTCTGCATGTGTTGTTTATGTATTTTGCCTCTCCTGTGTGTTGTATGTTTACATGGGTATTTGTGTGTGGTATGTCTGTTGTCTGTGTGTGTGCTTGTGTATCTATAGGCCTGAGTGGTTGTATCTGTCTTGCTGTGTGTGCACTGATGTCTGTATGCATATTTGAGTTATGCTTGCCCTGTCTGCACGTTACTTGCATGTATCTCTCTGTGTTTGCTATTATGCCTGTTGCTAGAGAGTCTCAGGGAATACTCGTGTAAAAAGGAAATATCAATTTTTGTGTAGAAGTTTGAAGCCTAGAGAAGGCATATTGGTTGCTCATTTGTGTTACACGTGTGCACTTATTCATTAACTAGTCAACCATTCACCTGCATTTATTTTGGGGAAAGTGCTCCACCGGTCACTCCCACAAAACTGAATGAACACCCGTCTTTAGTAGATGAGGTGAAGCATTGTTAGATTCACATTTCCCTTCCTGGTTACTGTGAAGAGACTTACAAATGGTGGCCACCTGGGAATAGCAAAATGTGCAAAAATCTATGGATGTCCTAGGTGGCACATCAGTTAATTTTTGTAAACCTCAAGCATGCTTCTGTGGTAGGATATTCCACAAAAAGACGATCACTGTGGTTTAGTCGTAACAGCATCATGCCAAGCAGCATAACACGTTAATAATGAATATACTGATAAGAACCTGTGGTGGGTTCATCATTTTGAACAGATGCTTCACTGATGCTGGGATTGCACATGCCTGGAATACATTCATTCAAAGCCTTTTCAAAAAGGTTGGCACCTGTGTACAGCATAGTCATTTAGGGCCTTATTACGAGTTTGGCAGTCCTCCAGGGGTGGCGGCACTGCGCCATCTTTTGGAGGACTGCCAAAGCCGTGGTGCGCCCGCTGGCCAGATTACGAGTGTTATCCTGGTTGGGTGGGGGGTGCAGAGGCGGTCTGACGGCAGCAGTCTGTTGGGCTCATAGGAGAGCCTAACATTCAGACCCCCACCGTGAGAGTGTGGACTGCATGCTCCTGCATGGTGGAGCATGCATGCCACACCATGCAGAAACTGGGGGTGCACTACCAGGGGGTACAACATGTGCCCCCTCATTCATGCACCCTCCAGCCCCAGGAGCGGCAGGGGGGTGTTGCCTCTCTGCCACCCTTTTCATGGCGGTCTCACCGCCAAGAAAGTGGCAGTGAAAAGACAACTCAGAATATTCTTGGTGGTGCCGCAGCAGCCCCGCCAGCATATTGTGGCTCCTGACCACTGTGCAAACACCGTGGAATCCTGGATCCCTGGCGATCGCTGCGGTCCTGTGGACCGCCGTACTCGTAATAAGCCCCTAAGGCTCTGCTGATCCAAATATTAATGACCTATGTAACTGCTACTTCTCAATAAGTGGAAAAGCAAAGAAGCAAGACATACAGCAGGTTTCAAGTGACAGCAGCAGGACTTTCAAGATGCTGACTTAGAGTATACCTTAAGCGAGAATCGGGTAAGAATTTGCATATTCACTCACTCATCCATCTATACATTCCTCTCAGTGAGTCTAACACCCACTTCAGAGATCTGTGTGTAATCTTCATGTCACTCATGCATTAACTCTACCTGTTCTGTGAGCAATGAAAGCTTGAAGCTCGTATTGCTATGGCCTTGCTTTACCTGTTGGGTGAGGAGGCAAAGCTTGCACTGCTGCAGCCATATGTGTATGTGTCATGCAATAGGGAAAGCTTGTGATGCTGTTGCTGTATCTGTACCTGTCCTCTGAAGAAGGGGTGCTTTGACTGTTTCTGCCCAAAAAGCACCTCTTCTATGAAGAACAAGGGTTTCCACTGCTGGTGCCCCATTTTATTACATAACAAAGGCTATATTGAATGCACTTGCATAATAAGCCCCATGAACCAGGGACTATTTCATAATATTTGATGTGAGATACTGAGACCTATAATTCTGAAGAGCGTGCCTCACCCTGAAGGGACAATATTCAAGTGCCAAAACATGTTGACAGATAATAGAAGCTGGGTCCCTTTGTCAACTATTCTTCCTTTATGTTCCTCTACTTAAGAAATTACTTATATAGTCCCACAAGATTCATCCCTGAGTTCTTCCCTTTTTTATCTTTATGTTCCTCTTCTTGTTTCCATTTTTTAAGATCACATTTTCCCCCTAATGTCTTATGCTGTATACACACAGATTATTGGGTCTTTTAAAGATGTTCACAGCATTTTCTTGTCCAACTTTAAAACTTGTTTGTCAGCAATGACCTCCTGAAAGCAAAATAGCTGTTTCAGACTCAACAGGGACAAAACAAACGTCATGATCTTTGGTGGTCCTTCTACCATCTTGACCTCTGACTGGTGGGTCCATAATATTGGTGACACCCATGTGCTAGCTAATGTAGTAAGGCATCTTGGCATGCTCTTTGAAAATAACCTTTCGTTCGGTCAACTCTGAAAAAAAATGCTTCATCCTGCTAGTACTACCTTATGCTACTCCACAAGACTCTCTGCCTCCTTCTGGTTGACTGACACAAAACAATAGTTCATCCCCTTATTTTGTCCAGAATTGACTACTGTATTCCTTATATTTGCACCAACTCCAACTTATATAGAATGCCACTACTGGGCTTCTGCTAGGCCTTCCTGCCTACTCATCTGTCTGTGGTCACTGTGATCAGTTTCAATTACTTCCAGTGGCGTCTGGTTGCACTTTGCTGTTCTAGTACCTGTTTTGCTGCAGTACCCAGAATTAATTACAAGTTGAGAACTAGTGGTGGTCTTTTTTACCGTGTCCACCAAATATTGAAACTCTCTTCCAGTTTCTCTTTGACTCAGTCTAATCATAATCTCTTCAGAAAGTCGTGAAAAACCTGGCTCAATTCTCCTCCAAGGCATTAGCTGCTGTCTGTATGATTCCAGTGGCAAGACCCCTTTTTGGGTAACAGTTTTTTTTACAAATTCTATTTTGGTAATTCATACACGTGGCTTTATTCCATGTATAATACGTTTGGCCAACTCTGGCATTTAAACCAACATCCCTTTGTATACAGGGGCTTGGAGACCATAATGACCTCATTAAAAGTAAAACTACTGGCCCCAAAATGCAACATGCTTTTGGCTGGAAAGCCAGGAATGGCCTGTGGTATGATATGTCAGAGCACCACTGGACAAACTTGTGAAATGCATAATAAAATATAGTTCCTGACCTGCATTCTTTTTTATTGCAGGCAATGAAGGGTTAAACAGGCCAGTGTTCGTGAGGAAAGAGACTACCTTTCAAATGTAGGTGTGCGGATCTCAGTGCATATGGGCAAACATTAACACTCCTTAGAAAAACAAAACGGCATGATAGATGTTTTTTAAGACAACAATCAAACAGCAGCAGCTGGGTGTGTCTGAAGAGATACTGAGGAAGGAAAAACAATGTGTGGGCACTCTTCTAACCAGGCCCACCTAGGACTTAGAGGTTGGTGTGATTAAGGCGGAGTGCCTACAACACAGCTGTGATGCACCCCGTTCTGAACAGTGGCACGTGCTGCAGGGGATGCATGATGAGGGGCGCCAGGGAGGAGCACCACTCATGTTCAAAAAATCAAGGCAAAGCTACAATCATCATACTCACAAATCCTTCTCTAATCGGTGATTACATACATTAAACCCAGGTGAGCGAATAATCTTAACCGGAGTTGGCCGTATTGCAAAATCATTCCCAAGTCGGTGGTGTTAGCGGCTATTACACAGTTATACATGCATAGATACAGGGCTTTGAATGGGCAGGGATCCTCTGGGTCTCAGATCCGTCAGTGATTAAAAACCGACTTTGAAACCGGTCCCTACCAGGCCCTGTATTGATGTTGTTAACTTAACAGGCAATAAATGATGATTAATTTGTGAACAATGACTGTAAAGAACATTATGGTAGTCCATTTTGTTCTTGTTTACAATTCATGTTTACTTACTCTTGCATTCCCTAAGAGTATTTCCTTTTTCATTACATTACTGTTGGAACTGGCACTGTCTGGTTGGCTGCAGGGATTCCCCAGTCAGGCAGACACTACCTCTCCCGTCAAGGGCATGTGATTACACTCACTGTACTTCCAGTGCTCACCCATAGGTAGCTTGGTACTGAGCAGGCAGGCTTATATCAGAGGCAATGTGTAAAGTAAATTCATAGCAGTTACTCGCGATAAATACACTGGGTGTCACAAAAAAGACTTTACACAGGATGTATGTAAAAACATTTATATTCAACACATTATAACATGAACATCATATACTTTTTGGGCATATAACACATCTGGAAATATTACTAGCAGTACTAGGCCCACTCGTATTGTTATAACATCAACAGTATGCTCACTGTAGACAATTCCTAATCTAACCCCCACCCCCAATTGAGCGAGAGCACCCTTATGCGGTGCACGATATTGAAAATATGCACATACACAAAAGTAGAATACGTTTTAGCAGCACCGAGGGTGGGAGCCACGCGGGTAATCCTAATGTCAAATGTATTGTGCTTTTGGCATACAATCAATGTATGAAGCTGCACCGTTGACCAGTGTCGTGAATCACGGGTGGTCCACACACAATCACTCTCACTCACACACACACTCACTCTGCACTACTACGCAGTGCGGCAGGTATCAGCCAGTCCATAAGGAACACTCTTACATACATATGCCCTCAGCCCCCTAATGCGGTGCCACTGGTACCCAGCAGGTCAGTGGTTCACCACACCCTGCAGACTCCATGGCCCAAGCCTCCCACCACCCTCTAGTTCACCCCCAAATGTCATATACCCCCAGATGGAAGATAACCAACACCGCCTCCTGGGCACTGGGCCGCATGCCGCCGAAGTCACTCTTAATTTGGGTCCTCGGGAAGCAGGTGGGAATATGTAGCGGTTTTAATTAGGAGGTAGACGTAAACAAGGGGAGTTTAGCGGCCACTCTGGAAGTTCCCCCACAATTCTCAAAACACAAAGGAGTCATGCAGTCTCTTGACCCGCCTCCGAACTGTCTCGGAAGCATTCATTCAACCCAGTCAATCTCTCTCAATACTACCTGGCACCAAGATGTCTTCAGGAGGGGTCAGGTGTGGAAAGGGCAGTTGGTCCACCCCCATGAGGGTCAAAAGTGAACAACCAATGAATGGGGAGTTACACAAGGGAGCCTCTTGATAGGATGAGGCACCCAGATCAGTATACAATGATCCGGGCCGCGCCCAGACAATCTGGGCACAGTGTCTAGTGCGCATTGGTATGAGTCTTAACAGGCACTTAAGCATTCAAACACGATGAGTTGCAAATTCCGCACCTCCCTGGAAATGAGGCAAAATGCTCGGTGCTCGTTGAAATGGGTTACACCAGGCAATTCCGGTCAAACACACAGCGAAGAGTTGCAATTCCGTACCTCCCTGGAAATGAGATACAACATTGAGTGCTTGATGATACCAGACCAGTACGGTCACACACACTCAGAGGCACAAGTTCAGCAGAGCCACATGAGGTAGACTGACACACTACTCTGAGTACACCCTCATCGTAGAGGGTCGCACCCTGTGAATCGGACACCTCACGCAATGAGCATGCAGTCGGCGTGTCACATGAGAGATATGCGGCACGGTCGACAAAATGACCATGTTGGGCCCCGTAATCGGTGAATCCGCTCACCACCAACTAGGTGCTTATGAGTGTCGGGTCCATGCATTACAGGACCACACGTCTTAGATGCGGACAAGATTTCTGGGGCTGTGCACTAGTCAATCCGGTCTCCAGACACAAGTCTTAGTACCACTCTCGTGCCACGCTACCAGTTGGGATTTAGTAGCTGATGTGGGCAATTGAGAGAGCACTGCTCCCTAGATGTCACAGGTAGATGGTGTAGGTCCCTCGCAGGAGATCTTTGATGTCCTTGAGATCTCCGGAAGAATATGAGGCCCGCGGTCAGGCTCTTGGAGAGCACACTTCAGGGCGCCACACGCCAGCAGGTGGTCGGCCCAGGTCAGTCACTATTTGGACAGTTATCCTCCATGTGCACAACAGAGTCCTCTGGCAAAGTGCACCATGTAGTCCAGGTTCTCTTGTCCCACGTCCCCACAAGCGTATCTCACCTTTTGCTGAAGGATGTCACCCGTAGTAATACTGTTGTGTGTCTTTGAAGTTTGGGGAGTTTCCCTTAGAACCACAGATGTCTCCCCTAAATTATAGGCCTGTCTGCCTTGGGCCATGGAATGCAGATCTTAATCTTTAGTGGGGCCATGATCCGGCCCTTAAAGGCTAAGTGTCAAAACCTCTCTCTCCAATCTATCCCATTTGGCCTCAAATGGCAGAGGTCTGCCAATCTTGTGGCATGCCCATGGTTTATGGCTGTCACTTGGGGAATGCACATATGTGCTCCCCCGACCCCTGGTGTCTGCTGGAGCCAGGCACCACAGTCCACGAGTCTCTTGGAGCATAGAAATGTTCATATTTTATAAGTGGCATTTCTAAGCGAGTTATGCCAAAACCCCCTTTACCAATGGAAAGGTTTTGGCATGCTGAATCCATTGATAGGGAACATCATGAGGATGCTCCACTGCAATCCACTGTTGCAGCCCGAAGTAATGTGAACCACTACCCATGTTAAGCTATAGGAAGAGCAGGCCTTATATGTAGTGAAAACACACATAGGTATTCCTCACTACCTGGGCGCACATGCGCTATTCCACACAGACCTGCGTTGGCAGGTTGGATACGTAGTCCCCAGCACCAGGAGTGCAAGTGTGCCCGCCCGAGTCTGTACAGCAGATGGGCATGGGTTTAACTAATAAGTGTGTCTGTGTGCCCAGGCAATCCTGCATTGGCAGGTGGCAAATGCAATCACGGGCACCAAAGGTGCGAGTTAGCACATACAGTGGCCTACAATGGCAAGCTGCTCATGAGCTTACTCACGATATCTGCCAGTGCGCACCCACAGGTCTGCAATGACAGATCGGCCCATGTTTCAGAACACTGAATCAACGCCACTTCCCAACACGGGTAGGAAGAGCAACCGCACTTTCACGCAGCAAGGACAGGCCGGGCACATGGCTTACCCAGGCCCTTGCACCTTTGGAGCTAGGGTGCACACACCACTCTGCCAGGGCCAGCCGGACATGGATGGACCCTCTTACACGTGCGATTGCACACTCCCAGCTAGCGATGGCAGACTGGGCACCTTGCCATTAGCACCATGGATGCAAGCATGCAGACACAGGCCTACAACGGCAGGCCTGACCGGGAGGTTTGAACACCGGGAATGCAGGTATACGATCACCAGCCTGCAAAGGCAGGCCGGGCACCTATCCAAAATGCCATAGGTGCCAGGACAGATCCTCCAGCCTGCAACGGCAGGTGGGACACATATTCGAAACAGCATCAGGGCCGGGGCCCACACCCGATCTGTGTTGGCAGAGCAGCCCATGTTTCGGACAACGTGTCAGCGCCTCTTCCTAATCTGTGTAGGAAGGCACACGCACTTCCACACTGCCTCGACAGTGAAGACGTGTTCAGGGCCCTGAGGCAATGCAAGAGAATCAGCAACACCCCAGGAATATCCATTGTGAAGAGTCAAACTCCAAGGCAGGGAAAGCCCCTGTGGGGGCTCCTCACTACCTGGGCAGGGAACATCCATATGTACCTGCCCAGACCTTAGCCTACCACCCCCTGTGCCCATCACGGTTTCCCTGCGGGGGCACCCTCATGGTATCAGATGACCCACTCAGGGTTGGGTACGGCATAAGTGATGCCAACCTAGGCAGGAGTGCAATGTCGCCACACAGGCCTACCATGGCAGGCCCGATGCAGGGTTGACAGGCTATCTGGTGGGTGGCACACTCAGTGCTATGTCCCACCACTAGCCAGTGAGGTACGGCACTTAAACCCACCGCGCCCAATGTGGGCGAGGCGGGCACGCGCACCTACCCTCTGCAGTACAATGTGAAGAGGGGCAGATTCCTAAGCTCATGTGGAGAGAGTCGGCAAAGACAAGGAGGAAAAAGCGAAAAGTTTTGCGGTAAATTCCCCTAAGAGGGCCATGTCTAACAATTACTCATTCATAGTGGGTACTTTGAAAAGGGTCTCCTTTAGGTATCTGTGTGAGTTCAGGTTCTGGGTGGGCGTTTATAAAGGGACACGCTTGGGAACTCTGGAATTCAGGCTAAAAGAAGACCACGCTTCTCACGGTACCTGTCAGTAGGTCATAAAAGGATTTTGAATACATGCATATCCAATCTTTAGCCTCTATACAGAGCAATGGTTAGGTGTGTCAATTGTGACTATGTGAAAGAGGGACCCAGCGGTCGAAATATTGACATTGAGAAAGAAAAGGAAAACAGTGCTAACAGGTGAGTGGGTACATTGTGTGTAGGGACGGTGAAGTAAGCAGATGAAAGAAAGTGCATGCAGGGTAGAGTGAAAAAAGGATGCTGAAGAGGAAAGAGATGAGGTGTGAGATGTGCAGAGGTGTCAGAACCCCACGCCCTACTACGAGAATTCAGAAATCAGTGAGTGTAATTTCCTTATGGCCATATAGAAAAGGTATTACAAGGACCTGGAAGAGGCATGGGAGGTTTTCTAAGATGGCTGCCAAGAGAGCCATCACCCGAGCAGCAGTCTAGTCTTGTGAAATACTAGAAGGCAGTTTAGAATGTTATGAGCCCTCACACAACAAACTGTGCACTTCACCTGAAGATTTTGAGGGAATAGGATGTGTTTCTGAGTTTCGGCGCGAACTAGTTAGTTAGGGTAGCTTCGTCGCTGTCTTCGACGTTTTTAGTGACTCGTCTCGTCTTGGAGGTCTGTTCCAGGGAGATTACCATCTCCGTGCTAAATTTACAGTAAGGCGTTTTCAGTTGTTATTTCCTTCGTACGCCTGTGCGAGGGAGTTTGGCTCTTCATGTAATTTAGAGTATTTGTTTGCGCATGTCAGAGAAGGAAAACAAGCGCCAGAACAAGCTCTGCATGTTTTCTCTGAGGAGAAGTATTTTCCTGTGCATATAGTGTTTTGAGGTTGCGCATATTAGTGTGTCAGTGTAGCGCATATAGTGCTTTCGAGTTGCACGTGTATTGTGTGGAAAAGACGAGCGCCAGCACAAGCACCGAGTTAATCTGAGGAAGGCTCTGCCTGCGCATGTTAGTGTTTCAGGGTAGCGCATGCCTCACAGAGAAGAACGAATGTCTGCACTAGCTTGAGTTTTTCTTGAGGAGACGTTCTGTCAGCGTACATAAACAGTGAGCATTTAGCATTGTGTAAGTTGTGGGTTGCGAATGCTAAAGGAGAGTTCTCCTGTTACGGAGGGTTTGTTTTGAGCCTCATTGTACAGAATTAGTAATAAGTAAAAAAACAGGAGTCTTGAATTCTAAAACTAAATACTTACCACACTTGAATCAGGTTTTGAAGTTCTCCTCACGTTTCCTAAAATCTGAAGGTGACTCTTTCCTAAAACGAAAAGAATAAGATATAGAGTATGATAATAATCGAATTTCCACTAATCAGAAGAAAAAGATAAAAGAATCGTTTCATTCTCATCATTCTGAAGCGATATAATAGAAGAGAGGCATTGGTCACACCTGAGCTGGGTAGGTACAGAGATAAGTAAAAGCATAGAGATATGTTTGTATGTATGCATTAAGTTAGAGTCAATGTTTTACAATGTGAAATTGGATTTTCAGTTCCTATGCAAGATACAACGTATAATGCACCAAGAGAGAAAAAAGATTACGGAGTGAGAGAAGAATAGAAGAAAGAAAACAGAGGAACCAGACGAAGGGAGTGGCTGTCTCTTCTTTGTCCCTTACCCCTTCCCCCTTTGGGTTCCTCATTCACATTATGCATCTGATGTAACTGGGAAGTCAGAGAGGGGCATTGGGAATTACATCATTCTGCTCCTGGACATATTTGGTACTGCTCTGACAGAGTGAAGTGCCCATGTTGTTTTTGCACCCGAGCAGAATGGCTGATGGTCTGGACCTTAAGAAGGTAAGTGAAGTCTTAGATGAGATACAAAAGGAATTAATGACAGTCAGGGAAGAGAATAGAGGTTTGAAACAGGACATAATGATTTCTAGAAGGGAGACTTCAGACTTAGCAATTAAGATGAGTAGCTTTGCATCAGAAACTAGTTTTAAACTACCTACAACACCAATAGACGTTACTAGTGACACAGTGAATCCACAGGCTAAAGTTACCACTCAGGTTATTCATTCTTTGTCCCCAGTAATTCCACTGGCGCCACCAGAGCAATTTAATGGTGACCCGCAAAAGGCGCAAATATTTTGGACACAGTGCACCTTGCATTTTATGTGCCGCCCAGCAGTCTTCCCTGATGCACAATCACGAGTGGCCTTCATACTATCCTATCTCAGTGAAGATGCTGCTTCCTGGTCAATGCCATTAGTCTGCAGAAATGACCCGATTCTGTAAGATCTGGATGAGTTTAAGAAGGAATTCCTCAGAATATTTGACTGTCTAAAGGTTTCTCAAGCCATGGATAACGAATTGCTGGAATTAAGACAAGGCAATAGAGACTTGATTGCTTATCTGGCCGAGTACAATAAATTAGTAGTGGAAACAGAATGGCCCGAGAACAAGAGAGCAGCAGGTTTATCGAGGGTTGAAGGATGAGCTTAAGGACGCTCTGGCTCAAGTACCTAACAGACCAACGGAAATTTCAGCCCTCATAGATCTGGTGCTAGAAATAGACTTCCGTCAGAGTGAGCGGAGAGGAGAGAAAAGGCAAGATTTTTGTTCCAGAGTACCAAGGTTTGATCACGCAAAGGTTGAGGGTGCGAAGGTGTTGGATGGGCTGCATAGTTCTGAGCCTATGCAAATAGGAACTATTCGGGGTCCATTGTCCAAAGAAGAGAAGGAGAAACGGAGATTGAATAAACAATGTCTTTACTGTGGAGCAGGAGGTCATTTTGTTCGTAATTGTCCAAAGAAGCCGAAGCAGTTGCAGAAGGATAACTTGCAGCACCATCAGTAGGGGGAGTTGGACTGATGAGTGCGGATACGGAAACAACTCCTGAGAATCATTCTTTAGCTAACACCCTGCAATCCTCCTCTCCTCATCTTGTCATGCTCATGTCACTTAAGTTTGGGGAAAGTGATTTGAGAGGAATCACAGTGATGGTGGACTCTGGAGCGACAGGCAATTTTTGTGATTTACGGTTTGCCGAAAGAATAGGATTGAAGTCCATACGGAAAGAGAAGAGTGAGGCTGTCAGAGTGGTGGATGGTACGAATCTATCGTCGGGACCGATTGTGAGTCACACCGAGCCTGTGGAGCTAGAATCTATTGAAGGACATTGTGAAGTCTTGCAATTTAACCTTATAGACACCCGTCGATTCCAGCTCATTTTAGGTTTGCCTTGGCTCACCGAGCATAATCCCACAATAAATTGGTGCGCACGAACCATAACCTTGAACTCTGAATTCTGTAAGGAGAATTGCTATAAGAACCACGAGGATAAACAAAGATCAAACCCAGCGACCCATTTATGTCAAAGGGGAGCAACGGTATGTGTAATACACACTACTGAAATACCCAACGAGTATGTAGAATATCGAGACGTCTTTAGTGAAGTGGAAGCGGAGAAGCTTCCTCCACATAGAGTTTACGACTGCAAAATAGAGCTAGAACCCGGTGCCAACTTACCCTGCAGTCGAATCTATGCTCTTACGGAGAAGGAAAATCAACATTTGAAAGAATACCTACAGAAATATCTTAACAACGGATTTATCAGACCCTCCCAATCCCCTGTCTCTTCGCCACTTTTCTTCATCCCCAAGAAAGAGGGTGAATTGAGAACTTGTATCGATTATAGGGCAATAAATCGAATTACAGTAAAAAAATCGATACCCATTGCCCTTAATATCTGTTCTATTAGACCAAGTGAAGGGTTCACGGATATACACGAAGTTGGATTTGAGAGGGGCATATCACCTTTTTCGTATAAAAGAAGGTGACGAATGGAAGACCGCCTTCAGAACAGAATATGGTCTATTCGAATATCAGGTAATGCCATATGGCCTTTGCAATGCTCCAGCAGCATTTCAGCACTTTATAAACGATGTTTAGAAGGAATACATTGATCTATGCGCTATAGTATATATCGATGACATCTTGATATATTCAGACTCAAAAGAGAAACACGAAGGACAAGTGAAAGGTGTGTTGCAGGAGTTAAGAGAAAACAACCTCTTTGTGAAATTGGAAAAGTGTGCATTCAATGTGACATCAGTGGAGTTCCTCAAGTTCGTCCTGTCACCAGAAGGAATAACAATGGATAAACACAAGATTGAAGCGGTCACAGAATGGAAATCGCCACAGACAAAGAGGTACAAAGTTTTATCGGCTTTGCAGACTTTTACAGGAGATTTATTCAAGAATTTTCTAAAAAGTTCATTCCTCTTACACGACTTTTGAGGAAAGGAGTTCCCTTTGAATGGACTACGGAAGCAGAAGAAGCCTTTACATGTTTAAAAAAGGATTTCACCACTGCACCTATTCTGCTTCACCCTGACCCGTCAGAGCCCTTTTATGTTGAGACGGATGCTTCAAATCTGGCTTTGGGAGGAATCTTGTCACAAAGGCATAAAAAGACAGACAATTGCATCCAGTGGCCTTTCGGTCTCGAAAACTGACCCCAGCAGAGGTAAATTATACTATCACGGAAAAAGAGTTACTGGCCATAAAGGATGCCTTCAAGGAATGGAGGCACTACCTTATGGAAGCGAAACATACAGTCACAGTCTACACCGATCATCGGAATTTAATGTTTTTAAAGTCCGCAAGAACTCTAACTCCAAGGCAACTTCGTTGGTCCCTGTATTTCGCTGACTATGATTTTGTGATCACTTATCGACCTGGGTCAAAAAATGGGAAGGCTGATGCACTGTCTAGGTTGGGTACAGAGGATTTGCAAGAAGTGGTGGAAGATCAAAACATCATAGCGGAAGAAAGGGTCATAGCAGCAGTGTTGCAAGAATCCATGGAAAATTCAGTGCAGAAAGCAATGAGTTGGGAAGAAATGAAAGATTGGGCGGATCAAGAGACCACCCGAGAAATTCAAGAGAAATTGCCATATCATAATGGGGCCCTATATTTGCCCACAGCAGCATTGCAAGTGAAGGCCCTGAAAGAGTGTCATGACCATGTTTTAGCAGGTCATAAAGGAACGCAGAAGACTGAAGATTTGGTCAAACGAAGATTTAGGTGGCTACTTGTGAAATTTGTGCTCGGGGAAAACCAGAGAGGCAGTCTCCACATGGGCTGTTGAAGCCATTGCCAAATCCCCCTTATCCTTGGCACACGGTAACTCTTGACTTAATTGTAGATTTGCCATCCAGCCAGGGGTTTGATACTACATTAGTCTGTGTATATGCTTTCACGAAAATGGCCCATTTTATTCCATTAACGGGTGTCCCAACAGCAGAGAGGTTAGCACACGTCTTTAGTCAGAATATAGTGAGAGCACATGGAATCCCTAAGACACTAGTTTCAGACAGAGGCTCTCAATGTCTGTCGCATGTTTGGAAGGCTTTTACTACAAAATTGAATATTGAGACAAGATACACCACTAGTTATCATCCAGAATCAGACGGGCAGACAGAGAGAGCAAACCAAGAACTGGAGCAGTATCTCAGATTGCAATTGTTGGATCAAGAAGGAGATTGGCCTGAATACCTTTGGACAGCGGAGTTTGCACATAATAATGCAAAGAACGCTTCCACTGGTTATTCGCCTTTTTACTTGAACACGGATAGACATCCCAGTCTTTCTATAAATTTTCTAGAGATAGAGGTATCAGCAGTGAAAGATTTAGTGCAACACATGGCTAGCATACACAAATCAGCAACTGAGAACTTAGTAAAAGCTAAGGAGAGTTAGAAACACTATGCTGACAGAAAAAGAAGGAAGGAACCAGACTTTAAAGTGGGAGATAAGGTTTGGTTAAATTCAAAGACTCAAGGGCAACAGGAAACTACAACCTAGGTTTATAGGTCCTTTTGTAATACTAGAAAAGTTGAGTACCCTAAACTATAAATTGGCATTACCTGAGACACTACACATACACCCGGTCTTCCATGTTTCGCTGCTTAAAAAAGTGTCTAAAGATTTAAGAATGACCTTGCCTCCAAACCCGTACAAACTTAAGCAGGAACTGAGTTTGAGGTTAAGCACATATTAGATTCTAAGGAAAACAAGGGTCATGTCTATTATTTAATAGATTGCAAAGGTTATGGCCCAGAAGAGAGGTCCTGGGAGTTGGCTTCTGATGTGCACGCTCCTCGTTTAATTAAGGCCTTTCATAAGAAGTTTCCTGCAAAACCCACACCGGGAGAGCCACCGTTGCGGTGGGGTACTGTCAGAACCTCACGCCCTACTACGAGAATTCAGAAATCAGTGAGTGTAATTTCCTTATGGCCCTATAGAAAAGGTATTACAAGGACCTGGAAGAGGCATGGGAGGTTTTCTAAGATGGCTGCCAAGAGAGCCATCGCAGGAGCAGCAGTCTAGTCTTGTGAAATACTAGAAGGCAGTTTAGAATGTTATGAGCCCTCACACAACAAACAGTGCACTTCACCTGAAGATTTTGAGGGAATAGGATGTGTTTCTGAGTTTCGGCGCGAACTAGTTAGTTAGGGTAGCTTCGTCGCTGTCTTCGACGTTTTTAGTGACTCGTCGTGTCTTGAAGGTCTGTTCCAGGGAGATTACCATCTCCGTGCTAAATTTACAGTAAGGCGTTTTCAGTTGTTATTTCCTTCGTACGCCTGTGCGAGGGAGTTTGGCTCTTCATGTAATTTAGAGTATTTGGTTGCGCATGTCAGGGGAAGGAAAACAAGCACCAGAAAAAAGCTCTGCATGTTTTCTCTGAGGAGAAGTATTTTCCTGCGCATATAGTGTTTTGAGGTTGCGCATGTTAGTGTCTCAGTGTAGCGCATATAGTGTTTTCGAGTTGCGCATGTCTAGTGTGGAAAAGACGAGCGCCAGCACAAGCACCGAGTTAATCTGAGGAAGGCTCTGCCTGCACATGTTAGTGTTTCAGGGTAGCGCATGCCTCACAGAAAAGAACGAATGTCTGCACTAGCTTGAGTTTTTCTTGAGGAGACGTTCTGTCAGCGTACATAAACAGTGAGCATTTAGCATTGTGTAAGTTGTGGGTTGCGAATGCTAAAGGAGTGTTCTCCTGTTACGGAGGGTTTGTTTTGAGCCTCATTGTACAGAATTAGTAATAAGTAAAAAACAGGAGTCTTGAATTCTAAAAGTAAATACTTACCACACTTGAATCAAGTTTTGAAGTTCTCCTCACGTTTCCTAGAATCTGAAGGTGACTCTTTCCTAAAACGAAAAGAATAAGATATAGAGTAAGATAATAATCAAATTTCTACTAATCAGAAGAAAAAGATAAAAGAATCCTTTCATTCTCATCATTCTGAAGCGATATAATAGAAGAGAGGCATTGGTCACACCTGAGCTGGGTAGGTACATAGATAAGTAAAAGCATAGAGATATGTTTGTATGTATGCATTTAGTTAGAGTCCATTTTTTACAATGTGAAATTGGATTTTCAGTTCCTATGCAAGATACAACATATAAAGCACCAAGAGAGAACAAGCATTGGCTTAGCCAATAGGTCTCGCCTTTGGGACCTTATAAGTATTTAGTTATGCAGCACAATATCCTTACTGCAACAACATTAACTGTTGCATGGCTAAACACTTATAAGGTCCCAAAGGCGAGACCTATTGGCTATGCCAATGCTTGTTGTAATTGTGACTTGCTCAGCGAAGCACTGTTGTGGTAGTCTTCCTTGCCCTACGCCTCTGTTCTGTAGTATCCCTGAACCTTTGTTTCTCTCTTGTTAATCAGGGTGCCTATTATGGAGCATGTGGGTTTCCTAAGCTTCTCAGCTGAAAGTAGTTTTGTTTGATCTACTGCCATTGGGTGGTTGTGGGCGTTCCAGTTTACAGCTGGCTTGGGAGTTTTCAAATGCTGTCCTAGTGGCTGCAGTTATTTTCTCTCAAGTGAGGGCTGAGTTGTAGGTTTTCAGTTAATTGGTAGGGAACTGAATAAATATGTCTACGATTACTGTTGAGGTTGTGTGTTCATTGGTTTGAAGGGGTGTAGGAAATTAAATAAATAAATTACAGACTTGTTCGATGGCAGCAAGGATATTTTAAAAAAGCATGAGCAAGCTTGATGTACAACATGATTTACCAAACGGCAATTTATAATAAAAGCGCCCAGTTGCGCTACCTCTGAAAGGTTCCAGCGGCCAGGCCATCTCCTCGAAGGGAGCCGACCTTCATGATGATAGCGCAGCCAAAAACAAAGGGATTCTAGCCCGGTGTTAATGGCAAGGAGATGTATTGCTAATTAGGAGCTGCCCCCTCCTACCTCTGGAAGGCTTCAAAGCCAGCATGTCTGTGGTATAGTGAGATTCTTACAAAAATTGCGCCTGTGATTTTTAGTTATTATTTTACTTCAACCAACAGTATTCCGCTGTAAACACACTTTAGGCAATGTATACTTTTTTTTGTCCAATGGAACATAATCAAGTACACCTTTTCTAAATATGCAGTACGCTTACAGTGAGCAATCGACCTTATGCAGTTGAATATCTTGTTATTACAACGCTGCGAAAGGGATCTCTTGTTAGCATCAAGTCATGAGAAGTGATTTTGAACAAGCAGATGCATAACAAAGGCCCTGACAGTCACTGCGGTGCAGGGGTGCTCTCACCCAACCTAAGATCATATATGTAGACAGACCGATTCAAATTAAAACTGCCCCCCCCCCACTTCAATGCAAGTCAATCGCCCCCCCCCCCCTCCCCCCCAATTATTTTTTCAAAGTATCCTTGTTCCCTGCTTCCAAATGTTGGTGTGTACGCAAGACCTACGTAAGTGACATTTGGGAATCTTCGGGAGAACTCAGTATATTTCGCAAGGGATCTATCATTTTAAGCTGAGCCACTAACAGTAGAAATGACCGAATTAAATCTTAAATGTTGCAGAGCCTCCAGTAGGTATCTATTTTCCCACCTCAGCGAACCAAATCAGAAAAATACATTTAAAAAATTAAAAACTGAAACATAAAACACAACAAATATTTTTTCGTTTAAATGACTAAACAATGCACGCACCGATCGACTTGAACTTTGGGAGAGATCTGGATGGCTTTAGTTCACAATCCAACGTGTTTCAGGCCCCTTTACCTATTGGCACAATTACGTATAATCGCTGGGGCTCTGTCACGCTGCGCTGTAAGCAATCAGGGTTTCATAACCTTCAAACCAGCAGAAAAACCAGGGAGTGCAAAGGTTGGAAGGTAAAAGGACGGAGCAACAACGTTTGCACCTTTCACTAACAAACAAGGAAGCTGCAATCACATTAGTGCGGCCATCGACTGCCAGATCTGAACCAGCCAACTGTGTGTTTTTTCCTGAGCTTTAAAAAAAAAAAACAGCATGTAAATTAAGGTGACTGAAACATGCTTTCAGCTCCCAGAGTAATATGGTAGCTATTCATCACCTGGAGTCATAAAACACTAGGTCTTGTCCTTAGCATATTCTAATGAAGCCTATCATGCAAATGAGAGTGACCTTTTCTGTGCGTTCTGCAAGTTCACATTTATGCACGGAGTATATATAGTTTGCCAATACAAACTAGCCAAAGCCTGCGTAATTACTGTAATCAATTAGTAGTTCGTGTCGCTCTGCTCGTTTGCAGCTAATGTCAGCAAAACCATTTTTGAGAGAGCCACCCTTGACAGCACATCATTTTTATTTATTGCTTTTTTTGTTTGCTGCTGTTGTTTGGCACCAAGCAGAAAATGAAAAAAGCAAAGCTAACTTTTCAAAACATTGCCTTCCTGCAAAATAATTTGAACTGAAGGTTTTGGAGCCAACGTCCAGAGCGCCAAGCGACAGGAATTTCAAAGTAATGCATCCTTAAAATGACATTGAACTTTTCTGCATGTAAAATGAAACATCAATATTTGAATATTTAAATGAAGGACGGCATCCCATGAGGCACAAACTAACGCGCAAACAGCCTTGAAATAGCACTTCACAGAACTTCAGCACTCTTTTTCACGGATGTGTAAACAGGCCTTTGCTCGGCTAGACGTTATTTTGCAGACAGTTATGGAGAGGAAACATTACGGGAGCGGGTAATTAAAGTAACAAGCACGCGAGTGGTGCGCGCGCGCCACAACATCTGTTTTGAATTATCGCGCACGCGTCTGGGCACGATAATTCAAAACAGATGGTGCCTGTGCGGGTAACCGCAAGCAATAGGTCACACACGCACGAGCGTGTGGTCAGCTTTTTTAAGCCCCCTTACAATAAGTCTCGCAGAGCAGCGCATGCGAGCTGCTAGGCGAGACCTAAAAAAGATTACAGAGTGAGAGAAGAATAGAAGAAAGAAAACAGAGGAACCAGACGAAGGGAGTGGCTGTCTCTTCTTTGTCCCCTACCACTTTCCCCCCTTTGGGTTCCTCATTCACATTATGCATCTGATGTGACTGGGAAGTCGGAGAGGGGCATTGGGAATTACATCATTCTGCTCCTGTGCATATTTGGTACCGCTCTACCAAGAGGGTGGGTTTCAAAAAGATATCAGGAGAAAATGGAAAAAAATTCTAACTGAGAGACTGCAGAAGCAAGTGACTTGAATAGGAGCACAGGAGTGATTGAGACACTCTAAAAACCACTACCCCTTCCACAGACCTTAGTAATGGAAGTGAGGCAAGCCATGGGAAGCACTGGGTTTTAGTCTACATGTTTAAGTCACCCCCATAATTACTCAGGACATCCTATTTTGACCCCCCACCACCACTGTTTACATCCCAGTTAAAGCCCGCCATATATATATATATATACACACATGTATACATTGATTTGCACTGGAAATCTATCAATATATACATTTTAGCAGTGTGGCTGCAGCCTGCAGTACTATTAGATGGGGCCTCCCATCGTTTGGCAAGGGTGGGGGGGAGACAGAGCAGGGCTCAGGCCCACATTCGAAGTTGCATCTTTAATTGACAAGAGGAGGATGAGTGACAGGCCCACGGGGTCCTACCTCCTTGTTAGCGTGGCGGTATTCCAGCAGAGTGTGCTACCGAGAACTGCACATCTTTGATGCTATTGTTCCTGCGCCTACAGGGTAAGGCAGGCTGGTCGGCACAATGAGGGGCGGGGTGGAGGGGAGTAATCACACATTTGGTGCCTAATTGGTGCCAGATTGCGACAGGTCTTTTTGAACGATGCGTTGCTGTGGCAGGGAACAGCGCAGAGCAGGGCCAGGAAAAGGACTGTAGGGTGTCATCTGCATGTGTTTACCCCTCGCGGATTTACTTTAAACTCATTTAGCACACGCTGGAGGCTGCTGCATTTAGTTTTCCGAGATGTCTTTCTCCGTTTGTACACAAGTTAGTCCCAGGTTGTCCTGACACGGCAAATGGCGCGGAGTTAAAAAAAAAAAAAAAAAAAAAAAAGTATGTTTACTTTGCTGCGATTCCCGTCGAAATGAGCTCAGGGGAGAGATGAGAGGAGCACACCTGTGGCCGCCATTAGGAGCGCGCGCCCAGGGAGAAGCGCGCCAGCTGGGAGCGTTTGAAGAGTCCGACGCACTACATCACGGCGCGGGCTGCGTAGGAAATGCTGCATTAAGCAGCAGCGTGTTTATCTAACGAGTGCATCGCTCTTCTGCTGAGCTATGCCACATTACCCAAACATATATTTAATAATATTAATATTATAGTGTGCATTCGTTTCTACCTCACTTGACCATTTCCAAAGTGCATCCGATATCGAGGATAGGAATGCAGGCACCAGCAGATGCTTATCGACCAAGGATTACCCTGTAACTCCATATCACCGGTTTACTTGTTTTGCAGTCGTGGGCTTTGCTTTTACAAAATCATTGATATAAGTGTTACTTCAATGAGCTCTATTGAAACGGGCCAGGCCTACAAGTCCCACGATTCCATAGTGTGATAAATGAGAGCACAGGACAGGGAAAGTTCTGGTGACCTGGAGTTGGCTGGGGACCCTACCACTAACCCATGCACTCACCTCACCTCCTCACTTCGGCTCCATGACACAACATTGTATGAAAGCAGACACAAGCGGTCACAAGGCAGCATATGTGGCCCTATAAAAAAACACAAACAAACAACAAAATCATTCATGCTACTTATTAAGTGACATGAATGGACCAGTATAATTTGCAATAAGTGTCTTTCGCCTACAGTGTTTAGGATAATGGGATATGTGTATATAACTTATTAAAAAAACATAAGGAACAGCCTAGCTAGTGAGTTCTGGGCCCTGGTGCAAGGAAGGAAATGGACCTCCAGGCTGCTGTTTGGATTATAAATTACAGCAATAATTAGAGGTCATTGGGCCTCTCAGGCCTCTGGGCTCCAGTGCCACTGCACCTGCTGCGCCAATGAGAGCTACACTCCGGGAACTTCTATTTATTGCAAACAAATACCACCTTAAATCAGTTAACATTCCCAAGAAACAAATGGAATCAAGTGGAATTTTCTCCATGACAGCTTAAAAGATGTTCTAAGCCCATATGTCAACAAATGGAATAGCAAGTGATCAACTCAAATTTCTTCAAGGGTTAGTGAGAATTCAATCAATCAATCAGGATTTGTAGAGCGCGACTGCATCACGCGTGAGGGTTTCGAGGTGCTGTCGGATAATTCTGCCTGTTCTCCTATTGGTTGAACATCCAGGTCTTGAGGTCCTTCCTGAATTGCTGGAGTGATGGTGAGGCTCTGAGGTGCAGGGGAGGTCACTCCAGGTCTTGGCTGCCAGATGGGAGAAGGAGCATCCTCCGCTGTTTGTCCGGCGGATAATTATTAACTACCATTTTCATTATACCCATAACGCACTTATTTAAAACAGTAGCAACGCTAAAGGCTGTTGGACCAGCTTTTTTTTAGCTTGACCTTCCTTCCAAAACACAGCCCTTAGCATTGCCTCTATTTAAAAGTTTTAAACAGGTTGAGAGGGGATATTCTGCTGTTGGTCATAACTCTAAGCTCTCTGACTTGAGGAGCTTTATCTTACAGAGGTCAAAGGCTAGCTAACCCGTCTTCCGACACATCTTAAATCCATGATGAAAAAAGCAAAAGACAATATAACATCAAACAACAAATTGAAAACTATCTGCAGCAGATTCAAAAACAAGTGTGTTAAGGCTACAATACAAATGGTATATAATAATTCTATTCAATGGACCAAATCTAATCTATGCAACATGATAATTGTTGAAATTTATGTATTCCTGAAATTTTTACAACATACATTTCAGCAAAGGTAATGGTGCATAGATTAGATTTGGTCCAGAGCATAGCAGAAAGACTGTTTCTGGTCCCAGACAGCACGACCAGGTGATTGCCACATTAAAGTACATACATTGACTACTGATTGCTCATAGATTGATAGAAGACCACACACATTGCCCAACGTGTCATCTATGGCAGTGTTCCTGTTGCTTAAACTAGGTCTCTGGCTTAGTTCTATAAGGTTAGGCTTTCCCACCCACGGGTGCCTTAACTTACTTCAGCACACCAAAGCATGAGTGTGAAAGTGCAGGTTGTTGTAGTCCCACAGAACCCCACTTGACATACTTGCCAATGGTGTCCATGCTTTCTGGTTTACTAACAGTGCCCTAAAGGGATCAGGGAAGTACTAGTACTAAGAAAAAGACACTATGGGCCTGATTACGATGTCGGTTGGAGTTGCCACTGACCGACACCGTCTCAGTGCAGGTACCGCCCGACCATAGGTCGGTGGTTCCGCACACCAAATTAGGATGCGACCGCATATGATGCGGTCGCAAACTCACATTTCTCAATGGGAGCTTTAGCAGGGGGCGGTTTCTGCCCGCAGCACAAGCTCCTATTAAGAAATGGGAGTGTGTGTGGAAGGCACCTCACGGTGCCTGCCACACGGTGCATAGATTTTCAGGGGGCACCATAGGTGCCCCTCATGCTCCTAAGCGGAGGGCCATGGAAAGCCTGTCAGAAACCAGCATCATAATCCCGACAGCAGAAACGCCGTCCTTAAGGGATTATGAACGGTTTCCATATCACGGACAGGCTCCTTGAGCCTGTCGGAACGGAGTCAGATCCCCTGGCCAGTTTAAACTCCGACCGCCGTCATTGTAGTACGGCGCTCACAGTTTAGACCTACGATGTCGGTCGGAAAGCCTCCAACAAGTGGTCGGAGGCTTTCCAACCGACATCCTAATGAGGCCCTATATATTTAAACATGTTCATTTCAACAGTCTCTTCCTGTTCCTCAGTAGATGAATAATAACTAACAAGAATATAATAAGAACAGCACTAATGCATTTCACTAACAGTGAGAATAATATGAACATTTCTAACATGATTTGAATGTTTTTAGAAGCCTAACACCCTAAAGACTACTTCTATGCGCTACACTCTGAGAGCATGGATAGGCTAACTTGCCACTAGAGTTTCTTGGGATCCACTGCCTGCATATCTGTTCACAGTGGAGAAACTATGGTTATCAGACTTTGGCTGGGAGAGAGTGTTCCCTCGGAAGGAAAAAAAACATCAGCTGGGCTCAGTTCCTCTCCTCTACGTATAGGTTCTGTGTCAGCTCTCAGCATAAGAATGGGTGCTGCAGCAGTACAGCAGTCTGGCAGGATCACTTGCGATAACCTGGGGCGAAGACCTCTCTGTTTCAGTGGTCAATTCATGGGGTTTTTATACAACTAACCACTGACTTTTACCCTTCTTTAGGGACTTTCCACTTACTCCAAGACATATTCGGTATGACCCAGTATGATTAAAATACGTCAATTCAGACTACACGTTTGTTTTCTACATTCACTGCCAAACCTTGAAATGTAGACATCAGGAATTTGTAGCAGACATATGTTACCTAAGGTGTTAGCAGGGTCACTGTTTGGATGATTTGACACTTTCATTGGTTCTGCGAAAGATCATGACAGGCGGCATATTACCCAAAGGTAGCTAGGCTAATTTAGCATGCTCAAAATGGAGTCTATCTTTGATATCTTTACGACATTTCAAATCCTTTGAAAATAAAGCTTCCAATACACAACATTTCTCTCATTCAGCACCAACACTGTTAAGTTATTTTAGTTACTAGTGATGCAGTTCTGATGCCGTCTCACTACCCACCCTGCAGGAAACATACACCTTTTTTTCTGAATATTCCTTTATGCAATTAGAAGCTATGATAGATCATCACTAGCAAAATTATGTTTTTCAAGGCTTCACTTGCTTTACTTTTGATTGCAAAGTATTTGATAAAATTAACAACAATAATCAATATCTATACATTACTTTATTGATTTAAGGTAATGCTAATTCAGAAAAAGCACAATGAAGATGATCAAACACAAATAAAACCTCCCCTAAAATCCCACAATTTTCAGTACAGGAATTCAGGAGAATTACACACAGTGGTTAGAAGCAAACCTGTGACCTTCATCTGTTAATTCAAAGGATAATTAGAGCTAAAGGTAAATACAGTTCTAATGACCCAGATTGTTTATTTGTGTGGACTTATACTTGTGCAAACCATGTTTACAAAATGTAAGCTCTGCTACTGTGAAACATCGTGTGCCTGTGCGAAAAAGTTCCATTGCAGGTGACCTGAAGTGGCCCAAAGGGTTCTTTGCAGGCAGGTAGATCCCAAACACAGCTGCACAGAAGCCAGCAGGTGAGTCCGGTCTGCACACAGCAGTGTTAGTCAGACGCACTCAAAGCAACACACTATTACCCTTATTACGAATGACCCAGAGAGCAAGTGCTCTCATCACACCGGATAAAACCTGACTTCCTCAATTTATCAGGTGTAATAAATAGCATCTATTCTGAGGTTTTGGGGCATAGCATGCAGATTTTGGTGGACAGGGCACAAAAATCCGTGTCTCTCGGTAAATAGTGTATGTTTTTCCCTGTTAATTTCCAGAAGGTGTGCTCTGACAAAAAATAACAAAGGGTGTGAACTTTAACTACCCGCAACAAAATCTGCAGAACTCAGAATATAATCCCCTGTGCAAAACTCCGGCCCAATCATGATCGAGGCCTCAGTAGAGAAAAGCATGTTTCTTGTATTATGCAAGACAAATAAAGCATGGATCAGTCAACATATCTGCCACATTAGGTTGTTTCTCATATTTGTATGTTTTTTTCTAACTCCGGCACAGAAAAAATAGTAAAAACTACTATGCCACTGATGAAGCTAATTTTATGGCATTTGATTTTTTGAGACATCCCTGGTGTCCACATCTAAACAATCCTGTGAATCCCTTTTCTTACCACCACCGGGTGCGACAATTATTTGTTTAATGCTGGGTTTCTGCATGTCAAACCCCAGCTCGAGGCACACAATATGAACATTGCCAATGTTGCCAATTCCACTTTTGATCATCCTAATCTTTGCCCAGGTCTAAAATGAAATGCATTTAAGTGGGTAGAGTGGCTCTAGAACAAGGGCATTAAATGCGACCTAGAAGAAATGAAGGAGACACTTGATTAAGATGTGACTGAAAGGGTGGTAGTCTGGTAATTGCACGCAGTGCTTAATTTGAGCCGGTGCTTGCAGGTGGGGCCCACAGGCGCTCTTTTTTGGGGACTGGCACTTACTTTTACTCAACATACTTTGATCCAGAGAGAGAGAGAGAAAGGTACAAAAGCAGGAAAGAGGGAGGAGGAAAGAGGAAAAACATGACAAAGGGAGAAAGGAGAGTGAAAAATAATCTGCATGAGTGACATAAAGAGGCAGGGAGTGCCTGGTGGTGGATCAAAGAGGCATGAGGTGGATTAAGACAATGTAGCTTTGGTATTCGGTATCCCTTCTGTGTTCGATAGTGTTGGCCATGAGCCTGTGAGCAAAGCTTTGGACCCGGCACTTAGTCATTTACAACTTAAGAATGCACAGCTTCCAACAGGAGTTCATTTAGGAAGGTCCTTTGTCTGGTATGTTGTTACCTGCACATAGACAGAGGCGCTTCCCTGACAAGCTGTACCATGTTGGCAGATCAGGAGGTGGCTTTTGTCAGAGTACAGGGAGCATCCAAGAGTGTTGTGCTGTGTCAAGTTGTTGAGTTTATTTTAAGTCATCTAGTGGATATATCTTTATGTTTGGGTCCTTCAGGTTTCCTCCCAGTAACTTAGCTGTGAGCCCCCTCGAACACAGAAAGACCGTCACTCACGCCCTGGTCACCAGCAGACTCGACTACGGCAACGCACTCTACTCCGGAATAAACAAAAACCTCACCCGCAAGCTACAGAACATCCAGAACGCCACCGCAAGACTGGTCCTCAACCTGCCAAGACACTGCCACATCTGCCAGCACCTGCGCACACTCCACTGGCTCCCCATCGAGGCCAGAGTCACCTTCAAGATGCTACCCACGCACACAAGGCCCTCCACGACACCGGACCAGCATACCTGAACAGCCGACTCAATTTCCACGCACCCCAAAGAACCCTATGATCAGCCCAGCTCTCCTACGCCGTGGTCCCCCGCACCAGAAAGACCAGATCGGGAAGTTTCCATTTAGAAGACATTTCACATTGTCTTTATGGGGTACTTTAATCGGTAAAATGCATTTTGGAGGGTCAACATTCAGAAAACTAGGGAAGTCAAATTATCTGGTGATTCATTATCTGAATAAATGTAGCACAATGCATTTGAAAAGCAACGGTCTTACATTTCTCCTGGCTCGCTCAAATCTCAGGAAGTAATTGCTAGTACTAAGAATGTCTTCATGGGTATATAAGGAGCTTTTGGACTGGTAGTATAGAAGATTTGTGGGGAGGTGCAGAATTTCCTTCTGTCTCCACAGGAGAAAGTCAGGGTGGGTCTTTCAAAAATTTGGATTTAGCAACCAGTGCAGGCCCCTATCATATGTCAAATTTTCCTATACAGCACTTTATTTTTAGATCTATTGTTATCCAATGTGATAAAATCATAAAGTGGCCCATACGGATAAATCATCTCCAGAAATGTAATTTCAAAAGTAAATTACCCTTCATTTATTAATTTTATGTAAACATTTTCTGAAGATCTAATTTGAACCTGGTTTGGTAAAGTGAGTGAACTGCCCAGGATGTGACTTTTCTGGATCGTCCTGTGGTATTCAATGTAACATTGTGACTCTGCATTCTCTACCTGTCCCCATTTCTTCTGAAAATGTAAATAATAATACACAATACAAAATAAGGTTCTTGTGGAACGATTAGTACGTCTGTGTTTTTTCATGAACAGGTATTATATGGAGTATATTATGTGTTTTAGTAACAGATCAGTAATGTAATAGATTAATTTATCCCGACTGCGGGCTATTAGAATATTATAAACCAGTCATAAATTCAGAACCACACAATGCACGAGATCACAGGTCTAGTGCTTCATGCATGCACAGAGTTCTGAGGTGACATAAAATATGTCTAAAATGTACTTAATGCATGGGTACTAATCTAGATCATGCCAGACTAATCACTGTACTCTGGCTCCGAAGCACTCAGTAGAGCGTGCCTCTAACTTGGGAAAATGTTGCAATCTTTATGAGAAGCCATACAAAGTTGTGCAAAGTTCTGGTAGTTGAATGAAAAACTGGTCTGGGGCTACAATTTTATTTGATAAAGAGAAGGCGCATCCTATGTTTTTTTGTCATGGGAATTACTTTTTGATTATTTTCTGTCCGATTTTACATTATAATCAGGCAGTCACGATATCACACCTGAGACATTATTCTACAAGCCAACAATTGTGATGATACAGAGTATCTATTATTTAATAATAGGTACTTTACTCGGTTTATTACTGTTATTTTGATGACAAAGCACGTACAATAGAGATTGCATTCAAGATCATGCCACCAAATGCATACACACCAGGGCTATAAGAAGAAAGATATGCAGATCTGTGTACATTTCAAGAGATTAGTGTGGAAAACTCTCAACATAATGTTCCTTTGCCATCATAAATTAATCCTATGCCTCAAAGTTTTCTAGGAAACATCACACAAATGTAACTAATTAATTTTGCAACCTTGAAAACGTGTTAACCTAGCCCTAGCTGTGTTTATGTTGTTAACATTTTTTATAAACTCAATTTAATTATTTTATTTTTAAGAACACAGCATTAAAAGTAAAATACAGAGTCCAATCACAGTATAGAAATTCATCCAAGAGAGCCATAAACATTTATCAGAGCACATAAACCAGCCTTCAATCCGTAGTATTTCCACCATCTCTCCCAAATCTTGCGATATTGATGTGGGCAGACATTAGCCTGAGAGATGGTGTCCTCTGTTTTCTTCCATTTGACACACTGCTTTCCGCCATTCAACCACAGGGAGGTGCAGGAGATATCCAGAAGCTGGCAATGTCCCTCCTGGCAAACATGGTTCTAATACCAACTAAAGTACTTTCTCCTCTGCATCCCTCGACGTCTTCCAGAATGTCCAATATGGCAAAATGGGGTGGAAGGTTTACGGACCGTCATATAATTCCTGAGCGAATGGTAAGTATTTTGGATCTGTATTATGCTATGACGAGCCATTTCAAAATCAAGAAAAAAAAATTCCTGCCATTTCAAAATCAAGAAAAAAAAAATCCCAATCAGAAGCATTACAGCAGACACACAAAGAAGGGGGGAACCTGCCAGCCTTCTCTAACTCCCCCCCGGGGGTGAAATACATAGCATGGCCGGACTGGGAATGCAAACCAGCCTTGGCAATTACGTCGGACTGGCCCCTGGGTGGGGGGTGGGGCTGGTGGGATAACACTGCTGCTGTGCTTTTGTTACAGAGGGCTGATTTTGCAGCACTGCTGCAAAACCGGCTCCCAGTAGCAAAAACAGCCCTCACTGGCCCAAAACTGGCCCCCACTGTTCCGGCCCACCGAGAAAACACCCGGTGCCCGCTATTGCCAGTCCGGCCCTGCATGTAAGTAATTTAGTTGTATGAGACGCAGCAGCGAAGGAATGACAGGCACCCTCAGGGCTAGTTAGACATCTGTCAAACACTTTCGTCCAAAGGGCCTACCTAAGTCTCCCAACGTTTTTTAAGTGCCTTAAACAATATGCTGTCGATGTTTTAAAAGGAGTGAGGACAAGCACTAACAAACAATTACAGGCAGATGACATGTTTTGCTCCAGTACCAGCTTTGCACTGGTTCTGGTCACTTTGTACTGGTGCAAAGCAATTTTGTTAAAACAAGTTGACGAGTGCTCCGCTCTGCAACCAACACTCCTTCATGTGCTTACTTCACATTCAGTAAACATTTTTTTAAAAATGATAAAGATTGCAAACAAAATTAGTGACAACTTTCACAAATATGGTATACAAATATGCCTACACAATTCACTATACACTAACAGCCACCACACCAACATTGTGAAAGCTTAAGAGACAGACCCTAATTACTTCTTTGCACCTACTAGTTTTACTATAGTGACACCCAATCCAGTCGTGAATACCTACAGAGCGAGTCAAAATCTCATTGCTCTTTATGACTAACAGCAGACATGCTGCACCAATTCTGTCACGATTTTTGAGCCAAAGCTACAAGCTGCAGCAGTTAGGGTGATGTGTCCACGGATGTTTCAGTAAAGTCCACATGATATAGGCCATCTTCTTCATGGCAATTTAATTTTATCGCTTACAGCACAAATGGACAACATCCAGTGTAAAACGAGATCTCTTTTCTTGTAGGGGAGAATATTACACGTGTTAATACTAGGACCTTCTGCAATGTTAAACACTTCAAATATATAGCAAGAGATTGTCAGGAATCATTGGCCCGTGTTTAAATCAACCAAGCACCATAAAGTGCCAGACCAAATAAAATTCATAAATATAAGGAAGGCAGGGCACATGTTAGATCTGTAACGTTCACATGTCTGAGGTAACAAACACTATTATACTTATCTCATGTATGAGGGTGATTGAGCCTTGGTCATTCAGGGAAAACCTTCACCACTGAGTTCCATTTACTATTCGCGTTCCATCTGAAGGACAAAAATACTACCCCTCTGGCAAGTATCTCAAGCCCTGATTCAAACGTGACCTCACAGCACTGGTCTACTAAGGTGTTAGAAATGGGGTCCTTAGTTGTCAAAGGTATGCACCCTGTCCAAATAGGGCCTATCACTCTAGTCAGGGTAAGTCAGATATACACACTAAATTACCCTGAGCTCACCCTCTGGTAGCTTGGCACAGAGCAGTGAGGCTTAACCCAAGAGGCAATGTGTAAGGTATTTGTGTTACACTTAATACAGTAAAACATTGAAAATACCACACAAAAAATAATCCACACCAGGGTAGAAAAATAGAACTTAATTTGATTAACAAAACAAGACTCAAACGACAAAAATCCAATAAGTAGAACCGGAGTTATGAATTTTTAAAGAATGTCTTGAATTACAGTGCTTAGAGTCATAAAGCACCAACCGGGGCTATCTGGTCGCACTGGACCGGGTCAAATCTGAAAAGTCAAGTCGACCGCGATGGAACGCGGGTTGGATACAGAAGCCACACAGGCCATGCTGAAACAGTATCTTCGCAGAGAACCAGTCGTGGCTGGTCCATTGGGGCTGAGGGGCTATGCCCCCCCACCTTTTGCCCCTCATGAACAGTGTCTGTTAGGCTGAACAAAGGTTAGCCTGACAGACACTGTTCATTTCAGGTAAGGCAGCCAGGAGCCAGACATGGACTAAATGTGCAGGCTCCTGGCTGCCTGAGCTAAACTTTGCTGGGCTGAGGAAGTCACAGCTCCTGTGGGCATGGCCTCCTCAGCTCAGCAAAGGTCCCTGAGGCCCTCCCCTCAGTGCCGAGGGGGTAGTGCCACTGATTGCCTTACACCTGGGTGCTTCAGTTTTACACCCTGAAGCGCCCAGGGTCGAGTGTCAAACTTACCGGCCGCCACTGCACAGAACGTTGACGTCGAGGAGCAGCTGTAAGGAGCGGAGGAGGTGATGCGTCTGCACTGATCCGAAGTCGCGCAGGCGGGTCCTGCGACGTCGTCGAGCTCCAGGCGATGACGGCAATGCGTCACCATCGAGCCACGCCGTCAGGTCCTGTATCATCATCGAGCCACGCCATCGACGCGGTGGACTCCGCGAAATGGCGATGCAATGGCGTCGAAGGCGAATGCGTCGGTTCCGACTGGCACAAAGCAGACAATGTGTGGATTTTTGCAGAAACAGTCAGGAAACCGACTGGCAGAGTCCAGTGGCTGTAGTAGGGTTGAATGAGGTCCTTGATGTCCCTGAGAGCCCTTGTAGTCACTTGTTTCTGGGGATGTAGAGATTGAAGTCCAGTCCTTCTCACCATCAGGCAAGGGGCGCAGGCAACAGAGCAGGCACAGCAGAGCAGGAGTCCAGCAAATCCAGCAGAGTCAAGCACAGTGTAAGTCCTTTCAACAGCACAGCAGTCCTTCTTCCTGGCAGAGTGTCCTCAGGCCCAGCGTGTACTGAGTTGGTGGTGTCAGGGGTCCAGTACTTATACCCAATTGTGCTTTTGAAGTGGGGGAGACTTAAAAGAGAGACCTTTGAAATCCACAAGATCCATGCCCTTCCTGCCCTGGCTCCAGACTCACTACAGGGGGGTATGCAGCTCTTTTTATGGGGACAGGCACAGACCTATT
Organism: Calotriton arnoldi; assembly: GCA_963921515.1. Lineage (NCBI taxonomy): Eukaryota > Metazoa > Chordata > Amphibia > Caudata > Salamandridae > Calotriton > Calotriton arnoldi. The sequence continues at coordinate 839,423 of CAWUFW010008406.1, forward strand.
CAGATGCAAGTGTCAACTCCTCCATCCCATCTAGCTCAGGAAAGCACATCAGCCTGGTGATGAGCCATCAGGATTTGTATGGCACACACCTCAGCTCCCTCTGTGTGTGACTGTCAAGAGAGAATGCACAAACCCCAGCTGTCACCCACCCCAGACGTGTATTCAGAGACAGGCAGATGCACAGAATGGTTGAAGTGAGAAAATGCCAAGTTTCTAAAAGTGGTATTTTCAGACTTACAATTTAAAATCCAACTTCACCATAAGTTGTGATTGTAAATTGTGAGTCCAGAGACAGCAAACTCGAAATTTCTATCTTGTCCCAATTCCAATTGGAAATTACTCTTATAAGATGCAATAAGGCAATCCAAATGCTAACCTATGTGCAAGATAGGGTTTGCAGTAGTGAAAAACGAATTTAAGAGTTTTTCACTACCTGGAGATGTAGAACTTAAAAGTACATCTCCAGTTTTTTTTTTAATACACGGCACCCTGCCCTTGAGGCTGTCTAGGGCCTACCTTAGGGGTTACTTATATGTATTAAAAAAACGGTTGGGCTGGCAAGTGGGTTACTGTGCCAGGTCTACATGGGGTTTTAAACTGTACACACAGGCACTGCAATGGCAGGCCTGAGACATGTTTTAAAGGGCTACTGAAGTGGGTGGAACAATAAGCACTGCAGGCCCACTAGCAGCATTTTATTTACAGGCCCAGGGCACATGTAGTGCACTTTACTAGGGACTTGCAGATAAGCCAATTGTGGATAAGCCAATGTTACCAAGGTTTAAATAGAGAACACATGCACTTTAGCACTGGTCAGCAGCGTTAAAGTGCCCAGAGTCCTAACGCCAACAAAAACGAGGTCAGAAAAAAGGGAGAAGGCAAAACGTCTGGGGGTGACCTGGCAGAAAGGGTGATTTCCAACACAATACAATTATGCATCAGTCTTGAACTGACCTTTGCACTTGCCGACTGGGATAATATGTCATTTTTGCTTTTGTCCATCATTATAACTGTAGTTTTAGTCCAGGGCATTGGTGTAAACAACACTGCCATATTGCCCAGTACTCTTACCTAATTGCCATGAACTAGTGAAAATTGTCTGCCACCTCTGCAATTTACGTGTCATGTCATTGGTGCAGGTTGTGAAAAAAGATGAACAAAGCCACGGAAGGTGCCAGGGTAGGAGTTGTGAATGCCAGCAGTACAAAGGAGAGGCAGTGCTAATGGACTGCAAACGCCTTTTGCTAATGTTGAAAGCAAGATCAGAAAAGGACGCTGGCAAAAAAAGTCCTCATAAGGAAAGAATTTGATGTAGAACATCAAAAGGCATACCTCACTAAGTAACAACAGTCTGAAAATTATTTGAAAGCATCACAGTCGGAATAACGTCAGGGAAAAAAATAACATTTATTAAATGGCAGCCATGTATGGCTGTAGGAGATGCATTATCGAAACCTTGGCCTACATTAAAATGTTTACTGCAATGACAGATGCAGAAACGTCAGCCAAAGGACATCGGACGACCATAGATATGCAACTCTACACATTACATGAGGCACACAAAGTCACAAGAATACTGCATGGCAACACCAATGTGAATAAGCACTGACAAAGCCAATAGATTTGACTGTCATATGGTGCATGCACAGACAAATATCAAATTGACCCAAATCACGCATTACTATGCATACACAGAAAAAGTAACACACCTAAAGACCCTCAGCACACACAAGCCAACACTTTCACAAAAACTCACATGCACCTACCACCATATGTGTAGCAATCAATGGAGACAGATCTACAGACTTACAGCCATTACAGCATAAAGACCAACAGAGTACCAGTAAAGGATACACACAGACCTACAAGCAGTTATGCAGACACACCTAGTTGCACCTATAAACAGAGACCATCAAACAGAGCTTCCACCACAAACTGACCAATGGAGATATAGGAAACCATGAACAGATATGAACATGCAGAGCCTCACGCTCTCACACATAGACAATACACAGACTCACATACAATTCTACACATACCACATACTATAAAACAGCGCACAGGCGTAGAGACATAGGCAGAGGCTGGAGAAAGAGACAAGCAAAGGGAAGAGTTGTCATACTGATAAATGATTAAGAGATGTTGGGTAGATCCAGGCTCCATAATTAGTAAATACTTAGCCGTTCTGTAGACAAAGTCATATTTGAGGTGAATAATGTACTGGCATGTACCACATTCAATCCATGGTCACTCCTTGGAAAAATCTCTTCTAAATGATGGCAGACTTCAATGTCTGTGCGCAACCAAGCCTTGCCATTTTTCATTAATGTTGTAATACTGAGGGCTGAATTCACAAACGTAAACTTAGACCTGGAGTCTAAGGGCCCGATTCACAAAGTGTCTCCGCACTCATGGTGGAGACTCTGCAGTCTCATTGCAGGGCCCCCTCCAAGAGTGCGGGCCCCCTGCCACAACTGCGGGCCACCTGCCATGACTACGGGGCCTACGCCACGAGTGCCGAGGCCCTTTGTGAATCGGGCCCTAAGCTTAGATCTGAAGTCTCAGGGCCCAATTCACAAAGTTAAACTTAAACCTGAATTTTACATTTACTTGTGTGAATTGGGCCCTTGGACTTCAGGTCCAAACTTAGACTTCAGGGGCCGTATTACAGATGGTACCCCGAGGGCGCAATGGTTGTTTGCGCCCGCTGTGCGTGCCCCAGGGGCACTTTGGTATAATAGAAGGGGATGCAGATGCTTGTGCATCCCCTTCTATAATACCGATAGCGCTGGCGCACTTAAAGCGCCAGGGCTATCAACAGAGGGTGTTCCCTAATTTGCATAGGGGCGTCCCCTATGCAAATGAGGGAATTAATTTGACTCTGCGCCCGTGCCATATTACAGACACGGGCGCAGAGTCAAAGAAGCCCTTAGGATGCCACTGACAGTGCGCCATTTAAAAGGTGGCGCACTGTCAGTGCGCCTCTTGACAGCAGCCTTCTGCAGGGGGTAAAGGGGGACCCATGGACCCCCCAGACATCCCCTTGCAGGCAGGTGCATCACTGACTGCACCCGCCTGCAAGGGGATTGCATCACTGACTGCACCCGCCTGCAAGGGGATCTCTAAACCCTTTTGAAAGTGCAGGCGGGTGCCGCCTGCACTGTGAAAACACGGAGCGGCTGCTCCGTGTTTTCACATGAGTGTGCTGCCCCCAGGGCAGCGCGAGTTCGCGGCTACCCTGGGGGCAGAGCATACACCATAATGGGGCACATTTTCACTGCGTGCGCCGGGCGCAAACAGTGATAATGTGTAATAGGGCCCCAGGTGTAAGTTTACCTTTGTGAATCGGGCCCACTGTGTGCTACATGCCCATTCCATTTTAAGTGTCTTTGGCATACTTGTGTACTGTACCACTGCCATCCAGGGCCACCACCTCGCTATGACTAATATAAGTCACAGCTTCATGTACGCTGCACAGCTCAGGAACAGAGGGAGGCAATGACTGCTCACTGTTTTCGAGAGTCCAGTCTGCAGCGCATGCACTAACTCAATAAATGCTGTCGCTTTTGAAAGTGCAATTGCACACACAGATGCACACCTTCGTGATACGGCCCCTAGCCTTCTTCATGGACTAGGTAGGCGCTGACTCCAGTGAGTTGCAATTACGTGACTTGAGGAGCACGAGTCTAATTAACTCCGCCACGCTTCAGAAATAACGACCGCCAAATGCGCGAGGCCTCGAAATGATACCTGTGTGCCGAGGGCTCGCGCCCCTTCACCCGCGGTTATCGAGAGGCGGAATGGCGAGCCGGGCCTCCTCTCTGATACAGGAGATAAAAGCGTCTGGGGCTGCAGTTGAGCGTCATATTTGCCCTCCGGCTGCTCAGCCTAAAAATAACTGGCAGCTCCTAACGGGGAAAATGTTCAGATGAAGCGGTTGTAAAATACCGAGTTGGAATACGGAGCGTTTGGGCGCCAATGGAGTCCGAGAGGAAATTATATATTTTACTCCCAAAACGAAAAGCATAACTAGTTGCTAATTTACGTGAATTAAGTAATATTGAAAGCACAGCTTTCTTTTAAACAGTAGGTACAATATTATTTAACGCTAACAATAAAAATATGAGCAAGATAACGCATGGCACAGTTTCAATAGGAATATTTGCTTTGACTTTTACTGTGCCCTTTAAAAATGATTTTGGGACGTTCTTCAGCAATGTTAAAAGTGAATGGTTAGTGATACGGGTCATGGGAAGCTGGAACATGACGCTTAAAGTGAGCCTGTCAAGGTGATCTGGCTAGGCTACTTCTTGAGTGCGGCTGCGTAGTCAGCACTGTTCGAAAAAAAATAATAATAATCCTGGAACCTATAAATTGGCGGTCAAGGTGTGGCAGCAGAAAATGAGTGGGGTCACGAGTCATGAAAAGCAGAGACTAACCTTCAACTTCTACCTTTTTTTTTTAATACTGCACTTCAAAGATATTGGAAATAAGGCCAAAGGTGACAGTGAATCTATTTTTTGGCTTATTAAATTGCCTACAGAGAGGTTACATTTTTGAATATCTTTCAGAGATCATTTTGTGCCTAGTAATTTTCAGGGGATAACAATAATGGTAAGATAATTCTGATAGTTAATGTACCCAGTGCTTGAAATGGAAAAATATAAGTGCAGGTACTCTGAACCAAAGTACCTGCTTGTTTCTGAGAAGTGCCGGTACTCTCCAATTAAATGTATTACGTCACTCTTGAAAGTGCCATTACTCTCCCTCTCAAAATAACAAGCATTGGCACAGCCAACAGGTCTCGCCTTTGGAACCTTATAAGTATTTAGCCCTGCAGCACATTATCCTGGGTGCTACAACATTTACAGATGCAGTATTGTTTTCTTTCCAGGTTGGTTTACTCCCATTACTATTGGATCCGGCAGAGGATGCTAGCAGGTGTCCGCTCTTAGAAGCCACTCACCACGCTATAGTGTGGCACGGCCCTGCACTTCCGTCTCTGGTTTAAACAGTGGCGCGTACTGCGTGCCCCTTGCCCTCGCCCCTACGGACGTCAGTGGTTCCTGAGGGGGAGTCAAAGCAAAACATTTGCATAATCTGTGCCTAATACACCTTGCAGGGTAACACTTTCCAGCTTGTCATTAGACAGGGTAAAGGAAAAGCAGACGTTAAGTATCCATGTTCTTAAGCCATCAAATCAAAGAACAGAGGGAAATTTGTCATATTTTGTATTAAAAAAGTGTAGCAGAATGTTTTGAGCAGCGCTCGTGTTGAACATGGTGTAAATTATTTGCAAAGTGAAAGAACTGTCGGTTCTTGCACTGTTTGCTGCAAACCATGGGAGGTGAAAAGTACATGTTGCAATCACTCAATAAAAAAGCCTGTTGGACTGTCTGAGAGACTTGGGTTTCGAGAGTAAGTACAGTCAGCCAACAGGAAATGAGCACTGCTGCATACATTAGTGCGTTTATATGTTCGTTCATTCTGAGAATAAAAAAAGCACGCTGCCCTCGAAAATGATCTTTATTATGCACCTACTTGGCACTATTCAGCTTTCAAGATCTCGAAATACAAGGCGTTTGGTGTCCTCGTGCTAATGTGCACTTGAGCATAAACATATACCTCTCAACTTAACCCAAAAATGCAGCACTAAGTGCAGTTCTCGGCTCCGGTTTGTTCATCTTCCCAGCTGGGTCGCTGTAGAAATTCCATGTGGAGATATCAGGGTGCACCGTATCTTCTGACGTGGGACAGGGACGTTTCAGAGGAACCCGGCCTGCTTCTGTGTTAGCGTCTCGTCTGATGCTGCTGACACCCACTGCTGCACAAAGAGCGTCCCCTGATCAGTGTTCTGTAACAACCCCACCCCCAGAATAGTATATTCCTTTGGAAGATTCAGCCAAGCAAACTCCTTCGCTCAATGCTGTGTGGACTGGAGTGATTTACCCTCAATTTTACCACAGAGTTCACCAGAGAAATAACACGCAACAAAATGGAGTAGAATTCCATACAAGCTTTTTTTTAATATCTTAACTTATGATAACGGAATGGGGGGGAAGCAAACCAACAAACATTACGGTGGGAGGGGGCGGAAACAAAGGCAACACCAACTATGGCGGGAGGGGGGCGGGAGGGAAGAAAGGCTATGGTGGGAGGGAGGGGGAAGAAGGCAACACTAACCTTTACATTAGTGCACTTTTATTTTCGTTCATTCTGAGAAAAAAGCACGCTGCTCGCGAAAATGATCTTCATTAGGCACATACTTGGCACGATGCAGCTTTCAAGATCTAGAATTACAAGCCGTGTTGTCCTCATGCTAATGTGCACTCTAGCATAAACAAAAAGGATCATATAGTCTCTGCGGAGCTCACCTTCGTCGAATATGTTCCCTCGGCCCTTCTCCACCGAGTTCATCCCAGGACCGAGAGCGAGGAGGGGTGATCGAGAGAGGGGGAGGCGAAAGAGAGAACACGGGTGGGGGCAAAGAAACATAGAAAATGGAACATAAGGGAGAGAAAGTGAGGGGGAGCAAAGAAGAAAGAAAAAAGATGGAGAAAAAGGGTGAGAGACAACGTGAGGGAGCAGAAGCGGGAAGAGGGAAATTCTGGTGACAGGAGGGTAGAGAGCGAGGTTCAGAACCGAGAGCGAGGGGGGAGAAAGAAGGAGGGGGGAGGCACAGAAAGGATGCGTGCGGGGGAGAAGGACACAGAGAGGAGCCGCGGCAGAGGAGGGGTCAGAAAGCATGGATGTGGGAGACCTAAAAACCAGAGGGAGAGAGAGAGAGAAAGAGAGAGCGGGAGAGACAGAGAGAGAAAGCGAGAGGAGAAAGAGAGAGAGAGAGAGAGCCCGGGAGTGCTGCGTGCGTGGGGCGCGCAATCTGCTCTTTTTGGAAGCACTGCACTCGTGCTTGTGGCGCGCCCCTGCTCGCTCCCGCAAGCTGGATGCCGCCACAAGCACGAGTGTGTGCTTCCAAAAAGAGCAGAGCGACGGCTAAAGGTCCTCCTATGCAGCGCATGCGCGCTGCGTAGGCGAGACCTAAAAAAGTGCTGGTACTCAGTACCGGGCAGTACAGGCCCATTTAAAGCACTGAATGTACCTGCTGTAGAGAACTGTTTTGCCGAATATGCCTCCTTATTACGCATGCCTTCACTCCGGATGCAATTACAACGCAGTCGTTACAACGACCGCGTTGTAACAACGCATACCATCACCCCGCAAGTCATAACAACGACTTCAGGAGGGAGGCGCTGGATGTTGGAATAGTATAATTTACTATTCCAACTCCAGTCTGTGCGGACAGTAGGGAAGGTGTTGGATCTACTGTCCGCACAGACTGGAGTTGGAATAGTAAATTATACTATTCCAACATCCAGCGCCCCCCCTACGCAAGTCGTTGTTACGACTTGCGGGGTAATGGTATGCGTTGTTGCAACGCAGTCGTTGTAACGACCGCGTTGTAATTGCATGCGGGGTGACAGATTTGTTATAAGGGCTGTTTACCTGTTTTGCCTAGTCCCAATTCTGACTCATTAAGTAGCATGGAGGGGTAATGAGCCAGCTGCAAAGCACATCATATAACATGTAGGTCACAGATTTGTAGTTATTTTAGATAGGTAAGTGGGTTACTGCTTTGGGCACAGAGATGATTTTATTACTTGCAGTTCATAAGTTGCACTCCTTATATAGCACAGTGAGCTGTGAAGCAGCACGAAGGAGCTGCATGCAAACTGCAAAGCATGGGTTTAGAACCTTCCTATTTTTGCTCTAGCTATAGTTATTCTAAGATTAATTAAAAAAAGGTTCCTTTGGGTGGTAAAAAAGTCTTATTTGTATAGGTAACCCAAAACGTTGAATTATGTTTTAAATTTGAACTTTGTTTCTTCGGACTAGGCTCTCTTAACATATAATTATGGTGACTCATGATCCGTTGTTGTATACAAGACCTGAATGTGAGCGCTGTGTATGCTATTGTCTACTTTTGCAACAAAATCAATACAATTTGGTGTATTAAAAGAAAAACAATAAAAAAAAAATTAGTTAGTGCTATTTAAATTGTTACTTACTAACTAACTCATACAGATACATCTAACGGATCACTGACAAAATATCGATCGCACAAATATCGAGCAGACAAAATATCGTGGACAAAATATCGACTGTCAAAATATCGACTCCCTATCTCCAAACAGGTAAGTACAAAAATATCGAATGCAAAATATCGTCGTTAAAAATATAGTTAGTCAAAATATCGAATTTTATAAATCTGTTAAAAGTAATGTAAAATTAATGAAATAATAAATAAAATAAAGTAAAACATACTTAAAATTAGTTAAATTACTTTAAAATTAATAAATAATTATTTTAAGTAAAAAAAAAATCTACATACATTTTTATTTTTTAATACATACATATATTAACATAATAATATAAAATAATAATCACTACTTTTAGCGTAGGATAGCGGGAGGGTAAAATTTACTATTCCCAATGCAAAGAGTGAGACAGTAGGGAAAGCATTGGATAGTGTAGAGGTAAAAATTACTATTCCCACTCCAGAGAGTGCAACAGTAGGGAATGCGTTGGATAGCGGCAGGGTAAAAATTACTATTCCCACTCCAGTGAGTGCAACAGTAGGGAAAGCGTTGGATAGCATAGGGGTAAAATTTACTATTCCCACTCCAGTGAGTGCAACAGTAGGGAAACCGTTGGATAGCGTAGGGGGAAAAATTACTATTCCCACTCCAGAGAGTGTAACAGTAGGGAAAGCGTTGGATAGCGGGAGGGTAAAAATTACTATTCCCACTCCAGTGAGTGCAACAGTAGGGAAAGCGTTGGATAGCATAGGGGTAAAATTTACTATTCCCACTCCAGTGAGTGCAACAGTAGGGAAACCGTTGGATAGCGTAGGGGTAAAAATTACTATTTCCACTCCAGAGAGTGTAACAGTAGGGAAAGCGTTGGATAGGGTAGGGGTAAAAATTACTATTCCCACTCCAGTGAGTGCAACATTAGGGAAAGCGTTGGATAGCGTAGGGGTAAAAATTACTATTCCCACTCCAGAGAGTGCAACAGTAGGGAAAGCGTTGGCTAGCGTAGGGGTGAAAATTACTATTCCCACTCCAGAGAGTGCAACAGTAGGGAAAGTGTTGGATAGCGGGAGGGTAAAAATTACTATTCCCACTCCAGTTAGTGCAACAGTAGGGAAAGCGTTGGATAGCGTAGGAGTAAAAATTACTATTCCCACTCCAGAGAGTGCAACAGTAGGGAAATAGTTGGATAGCGGGAGGGTTAAAATTACTATTCCCACTCCAGAGAGTGCAACAGTAGGGACAGGGTAGGATAGCGGGAGGGTTAAAATTACTATTCCCACTCCAGTGAGTGCAACAGTAGGGAAAGTAATATTTTAATATTTTACTAAAAAATAATTATCAATACTAATAAATATTATTAATAACACTAATTACCAATTACAAAATCTTTAATAATTAATTTATTATAAATACAATACATATTATTTATTAAAAATTAATTACCTATTAATAAATCATTAACAACCAATTAATAATCATTACCAGATTTGTATAAATATTTAAATAAATACCAATTAATATTTAATTACCAGTAAATTAAGTATCAATACAAAAAAATATTTTCTATAATTAACTAATTACAATTAAATTACTTCCCCACATTCCCCTATAAACCCACATCCCGCTACAACTATTTAATTAATAGAAATAACATAATTACCAATAAATCAATTAAAAAAATTTAATTACCAATTAATAAAATGTATTTACCAATTAATAATTAATTAACAATAAATTAATTATCAATACCAATTAATATTAATTAATATGTACTTAATTTCAATTAAATTACTTCCCACCCTATTCCCCTATAAACCCACATCCCGCTACAACTATTTAATTAATAGAATTAACATAATTACCAATTAATCAATAAAAATAAAAAAATTACCAATTAATAAAATTTAGTTACCAATTAATAATTAATTAACAATAAATTAATTATCAATACCAATTAATATTTATTAATATGTACTTAATTTCAATTAAATTACTTCCCACCCTATTCCCCTATAAACCCACTACCCGCTACGGAATTAAATTACGCAAAAATTAAATAACATAAAATTCATTGCTTTTAAAAAATTAAACATACATTACAACAACTAATATACACTTTTAACACATATACTAACATACAATACACTTAGAAAAATTCGATATTATTAAAAATTCAATATTTTTTAATGCCTATATTATGTACTTCGATATTTTAACAATCGATATTACTTACCTTAATTTCGATATTTTTAACGACTATATTGTGTCCATTCGATATTATGTCCATTCTATATTTTGGACTCGATATTTTGTCCATTCGATATTTTTTTTCTCGATATTATGTCTATTTACCACATCTAACATTCTTACAATCAATCTGGAGGACAAACTGTAGATTCCTGGATCTCCAAGGATTTGACGGTCCTTTCCACTTTAGAAGATGACTGAAGAGCGTCCTGATTATCAGATCCATTGGACTGTCTTGAGACCAGATGCTGTTCAGACTGGCTAGACCTGGAGGGGTACACTGCTCCTTGCAGTAGCCTCCTGGATGCATGTGCTGGGTAGTAAATGTTAATTAGCATAACGTAACAAGCAGTGGTCATGTCAATTTAAAATGCTGACTAGCACCTCCTATGGATGGGGTGAAGAGTGTAACAAATATGGTGCTTGGGTAAGGCTAAATCATAAGCAACGGGCCTCATAGAACTTTGAAACATAAGACCAGCTAAGAGAAGAGAAATCATTATTCCTATTGATTCCTCTTGTCCATTAACTCTGCATGAACTCTCTTTCTCAGCTCAAGGTCTTCTCCATAGCGCCCACCTGGAGGGGCCTTTTACGTCAGACTCTCTTTTTCTATACAAGCCCATTTCACAAAGCTGGCTGATGGTATGGCAATAGGTACCATCTTTTGGGATGGCAAAATAATGGTGCTATAATCATTGAGCCATTAGCCCTTTGTAAAAGTGAAGACACAGCAGAGAGAAAGGCTTCAAGAAGGTGGGATTTATTAGATGCACCCCGTCCATGACCTTCCTGGGACCAACTGCCAAAGATGGGACAATTGGACTGCGCATTCCCCACAACATTCCAGAGTGGAAAGTTTCCTTGTGCATCACTTAACACATATCCTCCCTTCTTAGCACCTTTTTCATCTGTGTTGATCTCATGCTGCAAAGATATTGTTTGTACTCCTCGCCACAATGAGACAGAAACTTCTAGCCCCACCTCCTGATGTGTTGGGGTATTCCCATCCTCTTTAGGAGTGTAAGATTGAAGAAACACAAAGTAGACAGAGGTTTCAACCAAGCGCACTCTTTCTACATCCTTCTTGGAACCAACTGGCAAATATGGAACAGTCAGTCTGGGCACTTCCCACAACATTTCAAAGGGTAGTCCTTCCATGCACACCAGTAAGATGCCACACCCTTCAGTAGGGCTTGGGATTTCACATTCAAACTTCAGTAAGTAATGTTTGAAACAAGATTTTACAGCAGGTCCTGAGCTCAGATACTGATGGAAATATCAACTGTGCTCCTGTGGTGTAACCCAAAATGATGCCCCACCCACTGCAGAATGTGTTGAAGGCCCCCGAAGCCCCCATAGGTCACAGGTATTCATAGTCCTGAGGCTTAATGTAGCTCTTGATGGCTGGGTGCCCCCTTTTTACCACTGTGGCTGCAAGGGTCTGCGTTATGCCCCTGCTGTGCTCTGATTAAAGTGTTTGTGAAATGCATTCACAACTGTATGAAAACCGCATTTTCTGCACAGTCACCCCGTATTTTACACCTTTTGCTGGACTATATTTTTGCTGGCTATAGATCTCTATGCACTCTAACCCTGCTATCCAGTGGAAAAGTGCATGTGCTCCCCCTTTAACAAGGCTGAATTGGCATATTTCTAATTGGTATGTATAACTTACATATCAGTCCCTAGGTTATGGTACAAAATCTACTGAGGGCTGGTAAGTTAAATGTCAGTAGTGGACTACAGCACCTATTGTGCCATCCACTACAGTGACCTACTATTGTAGCCTCACTATGGCAGTTTAAACACTGTAATTTGACTTATCAAAATAAACCCTTTATTTAGTCAACCCTATGTAGAGCTTGTAGTCCAGAAGGCCAGGTTCATGTTGTTTAAAAATAGGACATGTGGCAATTTAATGTTAACATATCCTTGCAGTGACTTGCACCTAAAAGCTATTTTTCTCTGTGGCAGGCCTAACCGTCCAATGCAGAAAACCAGGGTACAGATTAAAGTCCTAATACTGTATATTGGAAATGGGACTAACTAGAAAAATAATCAAACTGCTATTTCTAATAGTTATTGAAATCCCACTTCAATAGTGAAGTCAGATTTTTAATAAATACTAAGGAAAACTAAATTTGAGAAAGTTACCTTTCATTGCCAGAAGTTCCCAGAGGGTAATTTGCTCTCAAACGTCTCCCAGCCAGGGATTAGCATTGGAATTGGTGTGAAAAAGTGTGAAATACTTCCTAGGAGCAAACAACAGGTTAACCTGAATGGGCAGAGATGGCTCCTCTGAACCTCACCAAATATGCAGGGTGTGGAATGCGAGCATCCTTTGTGACATTACAGTATCTAAACTTGCTTGAGTGTCAAATCCTACTTGACAGGTCTGTCGGGTTTATATATGAAACTTTGGGGCACATTTGAAAGGTGAGAACAGGATAGCAGGACAGTTCTTATGTAGCTACTGTTTGGGTAATGATGAACCCTGCTTTTTTTCCCACCAGACTTCTGTGTCTGGCTTTTGCTTATAACACTGGAGACACACTTGAAAGGAAGGGAAACAGGATGCCCAACTTTTTTTTATGTATACACTGTCTGGTACGGTGGCTGCCTCAAACTGGTTTTGGCGTTAGATATAGAAGGAAACTAGGATCACCTTTTTACACTCTCCAGACATATACATACCCCGTCCTCACTGCCCACGGTTTGGGTGGTCGAAAACTTCCACCATCTTGAAAATACCCAAAGTGGGTAGAGTTGGCCCTGGGAACTTTTACCTGATTGGTTTAGACATGCCCAAGAGTGATTCCCTTTCATTAACTTGTGCCAGGCATCAATGTGTCAACACCAGGCACCCACTTCAGGACACTCCTGGAACTGAGGAAGTTCAGAAGAGGACTGAATCTGCTGTCAGCAACCTGGGAAGAGTCCTAAAGGGCTAAACCTGCTCTCTGTTGTACCTAGGACAAAGAATGAGACTCCAAGGGTCTTAAGACTGACCTCCTGTTCAAGCTACAGGAATACAACAAGGTACAAGAGGTCTTTCCTGCATGCCCAGCTGATCAGGGGACACTGGACCTAGACTGGATCCAGCTGTTAGCCTCTGCCTGACACCCTCTGTCAATCAATCAATCAATCAATCAGGGCATTGTAAGCGCACAACTCACCCGTGAGGGTCTCAAGGTGCTGGGGGGGGGAGGGGGATAGCAGCTCTGTTCAGTCGAAGAGCCAGATCTTGAGTTCCTTCTTGAAGATGTTCAGGGAGAGGGCGCGTCTGATGTTGATCTGGAGCTCGTTCCAGGTTTTGGTCGCAACGTAGGAGAAGGCTCTTCCTCCCGTCCTGGCTCTGCGGATGCGAGGGATTACAGCGAGGGCGGTGGATCGGAGGTTTCTTTTGGGTAGATGGAAGGAGAATCTTTCGTTGAGGTATTGGGGCAGGTGTTGTGGAGACATTTGTAGGCATGGGTGAATATCTTGAAGGTGACTCTCTTCTCGACGTGGAGCCAGTGGAGGTTCCGCAGGTGTTGGGTGATGTGTTTGTGTCTATGGATGCCGAGTACGAGTCTGGTTGCAGTGTTCTGTATGGTCTGGAGTTTTCAGAGCAGAGATTTGTTGATCTCGGTGTAGAGGGCGTTGCTGTAGTTGAGTCTGCTGGTTATGAGTGCGTGGGTGACGATCTTTCTTGATTCGGGGGGGATCCATTTGAAGGTCTTTCGGAGGATGCGTAGGGTGTTGAAGCAGCTGGAGATGACGGCGTTTACCTGGCGGGTCATGGACAGGGCGGGGTCAAGGATGATGCCGCGGTTCCGGGCGTGGTCATGGGGGTGGGAGGACTGCTGAGGGCGGTGGGCCACCAGGTGTTGTCCCATGCAGAGGGGGAAGGTCCGAAGACGAGTACCTCTGTCTTCTCCGAGTTATGCTTCAGGCAGGTGCTGCTCATCCAGGATGCAATGTTCTTCATTTCTTTCTGGAAGTTGATTCTGGTGGTGGTGGGGTCCTTGGTGAGGGAAAGGATGAGTTGGGTGTTGTCTGCGTAGTATACTATGCTGAGTCCGTGTTGTCTGACGATTGCAGCGAGGGGGGCCATGTAGATATTGAAGAGCGTGGGGCTGAGCAATGATCCTTGTGGAACTCTGCAGTTGATTTCCGTGGGTTCGGAGAGGAAGGGAGGTAGTCTGATTCTTTGGGGTCTTCCGGTGAGGAATGAGCGGATCCAGTCGAGGGCTGTTCCTTGTATGTCGGCGTTGTGGAGTCTGGCGGTGAGTGTGCGGTGGGAGACGGTGTCGAATGCGGCTGAGAGGTCGAGCAGGATCAGGGCTGCGGTGTGTCCTTGGTCGAGGAGGGCGCGGATGTCGTCTGTGGCGGCGAGTAGGGCAGTCTCGGTGCCGTGGTTGCTGCGGAATCCAGATTGGGAGGTGTCGAGGATGGAGTATTCTTCAGTGAATTTGGTTAGTTGTGAGTTGACGGTCTTCTTGGTGACTTTGGCCGCGAATGGGAGGGGGGAGATGGGCGGTAGTTCTTGAGGCCCGTGGGGTCGGCTGAGGGCTTCTTGAGCAGCGGTATGACTTGTGCGCGTTTGCAGTCGTCGGGAAAGATGACGGTCTTGAGAGTGGCGTTGATGGTGCGTCATAGTTCTGGAGCGATGGCGGTGATGGCTCTGTGGAAGATGTGTGGTGGGCAGGGGTCCGTGGGGGCCCCTGAGTGTACGGCTTTCATGGTCGATAAGATGTCTTCGGTGGCGACTGGGGTCCAGGGGGAGATGGTGGGCTGGCTGGCGTTGCTGGAGAGGGTAGTAGTTTCTAGGTCAGGTGTCTGATCGTTGAAGTCGTTGTAAAGGCTCTTGATTTTCAGATGGAAGTAGGAGCCGAGCTTGTTGCAGAGGTCCTGGGAGGGGGTGATTTCCTTGGTTTTGCTGGGGGGCTTGGTGAATTCCTGGATGACGCTAAAGAGTTCCTTGGAGTTGCTGGAGTTAGCGTGGATCTTATTTTGCATGAAGGTCCTTTTGGTGGATCTGATGCGTTGGTGGTGTTCCGTCATGGCGTTCTTGTAGGCGTGCCGTACCCCTAAAATCTTACATCTCAGATGGCAGCTCACGTTAGGGGTGGATCTAGGACAGTGTTAAACCTCAATTTTATGAGGCATAGTGTTCCTAGATAAGGTACAAATCAGCATATACAAAATACAATTAAAATAAAAGCAATTACTCAATAAGTGAGTTCTAGGGTGGACTGAAAGATTAACAAGGATTTATTAGAAAAATTCAAAAGGGTACAATATCCATATTGTAAAGTGCAGATACATAAAGTGATTGGCATGAAGTCCCTCAGTAATAGAGCAATACAGAATATTAAGCAAAATCAAAAATATTCTAAGTCTCAAGTGAGCAGCAAAATCAGAAAGATGTCAGACATCATCCCTAGTAGCCTGGGAAAGTTTTCTGGTTCACACACAAATTCAAATGTTTATATACAGTTTTTTTTGCATAGGAAAGTATACATTTCTGCAGAGATTTCTGTGAGACAAAAGAATTACAATTTCAGCAAATTGGAAAACAAGATAGAATAAATGTCACATATCCCTATCCTTTTGCACTAGCTCGCTACATAAATATCGATTCAGTCAAAGGGGCTGATGTTATCCGGAGCTATTAGACCAAACATATTACAGAAACAACAGTAAACTGTTGTCAATGAATGAAATGCCACATGGAATGGAAGGTGCTTAAAAATAAGTTACAATACTGAGCCCATGTTAGAGAGTGTTCTTGGAGACAGCATCAGGAGCTGACTTCATTGGTGTCTACTCACAGAGGAAAGAGTCAGTGAGCTCGGTGCTTGTCCAGTATTCTCTTGTCCGAAGCATCTGGATTATACTGCAGACGTGAAGGCTGATTTGAGCTTCAGCATGTCCTTTTGAGGGCATTCGAAATTTTACTTTAGTGTGAGCAGAGGAAGTTCCTTGCACCACAGCACGAATGATGAAAAGAAACATTTTAAACTCATAAAGTTATTGCTGCCATCTTTGCATGAATATATGTGAAACATGTAACAATGCAAATGCTTCAGCTGGTTGGTTACTTTTTCTATACGTGGACCAGTAATTTGCATTGCAGAGGGGGCTCTGTTTTCCTCCGTAAAAAAAACCACAAAGATGGTAGCACTGGGAATAGTAAATAAACCACTTTCAAGGCTATTTCCCAAGTTCTGTGGCAGTCAGTGGCTCTTGGGCACTACTTTAGAAAGCAATGATGAAATAATAATAATATCTTTTTACAAATCACTTTGTATCATAGTTTTTCTAATGTTTAAACACCATAAATTACAGGGGTTACTTTTAACCGATATAATGGTACTCGATTTATTGAAAGTGTGAAAGGCAGCCAAGATTCAAAAGTTGCACCTTCGGGCCCTTGCAATATAGAAGCAACTAGGGCTTTACTGGTTAGTCCATCATGCTGGATATACCTACCATTTACGGCTGATGTGCCAGGACGTTGGATACCCTTGCACTGCTGATTGGTTGCCAACTACAGAGGGATAACGCTTCTATCAACCCCAGGCAAAGTGTTCAACAGAGTCATCCTGAACAGAATGAAGGAACAAGTTGACGCTCAGTTGCGAGACCAGCAAGCTGGCTTCCGCAAAGCTAGATCCTACATAGACCAGATTGCAACACTGAGCATCATCATTGAACAGTCGATGCAATGGAACTGCCCCCTCTATGTCAACTTCATCGACTATGAGAAGGTATTTGACACCTTTGACAGGGAGACCCTTTGGAAACTCCACTGCCATTACGGAGTGCCAGATAAAATCATAAGAATCATCAGGAACTCTCACGAGGGAATAACCTGCAAGATAGTCCATGGAGGACAACTCACAGAAGCCTTCCAAGTGAGGACCGTAGTTGTTTGCTCTTGTTTTTTCTCTTCCTGCTGGCCATGGACGAAATCATGAAGACATCCACAGCAAGGAGAAGAAATGGGATCCAGTGGAAACCTTGAACGCAGCTCAACGACCTGCACTTTGCAGACGACCTGGAACTACTCTACCATGCCCATCAGCAGATGCAAGAGAAGGCCAACAATGTGGTTGCCACATCAGCACAATTTGGCCCTATCATCCATAGGGGAAAAAACACGATTCTGAAGGCCAATGTAGCCAGCACAGCTGCAGTCACTCTTGCAGGCAATGTCCTGGATAAATTTGACACCTTCACCTACCTGGGCAGTGTCAAAGACAAGTAGGGCGGCACAGACGCTGACATCAAGGCAATAACTGCCTTCATTCAGCCAAAGAAGATCTGCAGCTCTAAAGACTAGTGGCGGCTCCTTCGCAATGGCGGAGGAGCGTCGCCCCACTGCCTAGCGCAGAGCCAGCAAAACGAGAGAAAAAAATGATGCTCTAGTATTTTTCATTTGCCAGCTCTGAGCCAGCTTGAGCATGGAGGGACGGGGCATGGGAGGGGGAGGAGGAGTGCGTGTGCACTCCCTAAGTGCTCATGTGTGTTTGGCCAACTGTCTCATGCCGACCAAAACACACATGTGCACAACCCCACAGACTCTCAGGCCTAAGCGGAGCTTATTTCATGCCCGCTCAGGCCAATCCCCGTGATGCTCTGCAGCACAGGGATTGGCTGGGAGTCTGTCCCAGGGGCTGCTGGGACCCAGGAAGAGACCAGCAGGAGAGCCAGAACGCGGTAGGTGGCCGACGGCATCAGGTAAATTTTTTTCATTATTATTATTATTAACCTGTGTCTCCCCCCTGTGCTGTGCCTCCGCTCCGCGCTCGTCCCACCCACCCCACCACCCTTTGTTAGTTTCGGCTGCCACTGCTAAAGACCTAACGCAGCAACCAAAGATCGGGCTTTTTAACACCAACGTAAAATCGGTCCTTCTGTATGGAGCAGAAACTTGGAGGACAACAGTGACCACCACCTACAAACTCCTCCAAATTCACTGACTGAACACCATCGCAACAACGACCTATGGCAGCAGACTTCTGAACTCCCTGCCAATGAAGAAAGACGCAGGGGCTGAATAGGTCACACCCTCCGTAAGCCTGCATCAAACATCACCAGGCAAGCCCTGACCTGAAACCCTCAAGGGAAAAGAGGAAGGCCAAGAAACACCTGGTGCCTAGAGGCTAACTATTAATTAAATTAAATCCGTATTTGTAAAGCGCGAACTACTCACCCTTACGGGTCTCAAGGCGCTGGGGGCCGTCGTGGAAATTAAGTGAGCTATTGCCCAGAGTCACATGGTGCTGAGCTGAGCTGCCGCCGGAGCCGGGGATCGAACAGTGAACCCTGTGCTCCGAAGTCAGCTGCCCTGGCCGCTGCACCACACCTTTCCACCACAACTGCAGGAGATGGGTTACACCTGGAGTCAGATTGAAAGAAAAGCACAAGACAGAGATAGCTCTAGAGTCCTGGTTGATGACCTTTACCCCAGGAGGGGTAGTAGGCATGAGTAAGTATTCATGTTTAGGTCTTGGTTTTCTGGAGGCTGAGTGATCAATGAGGTAAGGCTTCCTTTAAGACGTGATATGGGTTTGTAAGCTGAATATAGCATCACACAGAGTAATACCACTCCATAAATGTAACTGCCTAGTCTATGCTATTTACTTTTAAGAAGATTTGGTCTTTGCTTGTAACAGCAAAATTTAAAAGAGCTGCTAGTTATACATATGTAAAAGCGCAGTAGTTCCTAACATAAATACGGCCCAAACATTAATCTAATAATTGGTTGTCTAAATACCAATATCGCATATAACCTAGAGCTCTATGGACAGTTTTAGCCCACGGGGAAGGATAAAAAATACTCATCTATCCTCTGAACCCCTCGGTTTTGGTCGGATGTACTATGGTTTGGTTGTTACATTCTTATTCAATGGAGCCAGACACAATGCAACAATATATCTTTCCCGGCTAGCATCAGTTTGACCGTTATAATAGGTCTTCCACAGCCCTGGGTTCAAGCAAGGTGGCTCAGAGGGTCTGAGGAACACTACAGTGTCTGCATTAAGTTAAAAAAAACAACTCAGGAAGCAACTATAAATCTCAGTCTAGGCTAGGAAGGAGTTGCTGGTTGAGAAAATGAAAACTAGCCAACGTTTCCAGTAAGTGGGGTGTCAGGGATGTGGTACGATAATGGGAGGTTAGCAGACACAGTTTAGGAGAGGAGTAGAGGATAATAAACAGATTTTACTCAGAGGGTTATTAAATACCTATGCAAAGAGTACAGGCAAATGAACGCCTGTGCCTACTGATCATCTGCCACAAACAACCAATCTCCCCAGAAGATTGGGGAGGGGACAGTAATCACCCTCTACTTTGAGTGGGGATAAAATTTGGAAGTAGCTGTTGTCCGACAAAACCAGTCTCACTACCAGGGAGCATCAGAATCTGATCTGGGGCTACTGACACTCAATTCAAGATGCACAGCCAGAAGGTAGAAAAACACTTTTGGAAAATTCCTCACAGTACTAGCATTTAAGAAGATGGCATTGCAATATTTAAACGCCACTTTATCCCTTCAAACCCCATGATTTGCACAGCTTTGTTTGTGGCTTGTAATCCTCGAGACCCGTGTGCCACAGAAGGAGACTTAAACTCTGCAGTTGACTACCACATGGTATTCACCTTGAAATTTGACTCCAGAATATTGAGGACAAAATATTAAAATATAAGTGACAGGTTAGTAAGTCTAGATTTTCTATACCTAACTCCACACCTATGTACCTATGTGATATCTATATCTTCAAGGTATGCAGAGGTGGAGTTATGAATAGTAAATGTATACTTCCCTATGTACACTTACTGGAGGTGGGCAAGCCACTGAAAGATCGAGCCAGGCTCGAGCCTGAATCCTGGCTGAGCTCAAGGTTCTGTTGGAACCTCGAGTCCATAGTGAGTCAAGCTTTCATGTGGCCTCTGCCTGCCCTCCTCCTTCTGTCCAGTGGCTTTACGGCTAGGACTGCAGACTGTGGAACTGGGGAACCAGGTTCAAATCTCAACATCGGATCAACATCCTGTGATTCTGGGCAAATCACTAAATCTCCCTATTGGACTTGGCCCTTTTTGGCAGGTTCATCCCTAAACTTTTTGCCTTTTCTCTGACATGGTGTTGGTGGTTTTAGGCCTCTGGGCACTTTAGCACTGTGGTCCAGTGTAAAGTGCGTGCGCTCTCTGTGTACATTTGGTAAGGTTGGCCTGCCTGCCCTCCCATAGGAATGCATTGGGGATTCCCTGATAAAGTGTGTCAGTGGTAATTCCTGGGATGGGGGGAGCAGCGTGGGCGAGTTTAGTATGTATGAAATTGTAAGAATGAATGCTGCGCAATGGTGTGCATAGATTTATTATGACTATTTGAGAAATGCCACTTTTAGAAGTTGGCATTTCTGTGTGCTATGTGTCTGCCTGCCTGATGTGAATTGCATGTCTGGCTTGTGAGTGACAGGGGCTGGGAGGTGTGTGTGGCTCCAGGAGGGGCAGGGTGAGTCAGCGCTAGGCTGAATGGGACATCTGCATTGGGAGTAGTGGGAGGAGTAATCCCCTGACTCTGAATAGGACTGTGCTCAGCCTGTACAATGCTGGCTCTGTCCCCCTGTGGTGTGTCTGATCACCTAGCCCCCACCTGACAAAGGGGAAGAGGAGCTTGGAAAACAAAGTGCTCCAAATCCCCCCTGAACCAGTTGCATCTGGTTCCCCCATGCCCTGCACTGCAGACAAAGGAATGCTAAGTATAAATATAGTGGCTGTGACCCCATGAAATTGTTCTGTTCTGTGCTTTGGTGCTGTTCCTGACTTGGGGGTGTGCTGCTGCTGGGGCCCAGGAGGAACCGCCATGGGGGCTTACCTCCCTGCTGGAGGGCCCTGTGTGCTGGCCTCCCTGGGCCCAGCTATGCCCCTTGGACCTGGGAGAACTGTCTGCTTGGACCCTGTTACTTTTCTTTTGTTAGTCCAGGACCCAGGATCTTTGCTGCATTTTGCGCCCTGGGAGCGCTTTATTTTGAGTTGCCCCAAGGAGGAGGAGAGCGTGGGCTGCGCAGCGCGGTGCTGCCCGTCCTTTTAAAGGGAATCCCGACGTGAGGGATTCCCCCGTGATGCTGCTCTAGGAGCGGGTGCCCTCCCCGCATTGTGCCTGCCTAGCAAGAGCCTACCCCGCTTTATGAGTATTTAAAATCGCGGGTGCCCAACCCGCATTATGTTGCCTTTGCGGGTGCCCACCCCGCTTATGTGCTTTGTTTGATAGCGGGTGCCCACCCCGCGTTTCACCGCTGCGGCCCGAGCCGCCGAGAGGAGAGCGCGGAAAACGGAAGTCAGGCACCCGCGCCTGACTGTGGGCGGGGCCTGCAGCATATGGCCGGAAGTCTGCGCAGCGCTCCCGTGCGCGTGGGAGAGCCCCGCGGTGATGGCGAGAAGGAGCCCCGGTGCCCCAGAAGAAGCTGGAAGTCGGTGGAACTCGAGGCGGGGCTCTCATGAGCAGAGAGAGCCCCGCGTGTGACTGCACCCGCTCCGGAGTCCTAACAGAGCCCGGAGGAGTCCCGCCAGAGAGCCTGCAGACCCGGTGAGTGGGGCCGCCGCCTGATTGTTGTGGTGCCTTTCGAAGCACATGGTCGGTGCTTTGGTGATCTGAGCGGACCCGCCAGAGGGCGGGCCGCTCCAACGTGGGCCCCCTTGTTTCTAGGGCCCCCGTGGGAGTCTAGAGGGCCCAGGGGTGCCCATGCCTCTTATGCATGGCTATTTTTGTACAGCTGCCCCGCTTGCTAGAGGGCAGCTGCAACAATGGGGGGCAGTGTTATTCAGAGAGCCCCAGTGGGGCCCCGGAGGGCACAGTCATGCCAGGGCCCATTTTGCATTGTTCTCAGCTGCGCCGCACCAGCGCGGGCAGCTGCAACGTTTTTGCATATTTATTCAGAGGGCACAGGGAGTGCCAGGCCTTCTTTGCATCACAGCTGCACGGCAATTAGCGGCAGCTGCAACGTTTTGGCCATCAGTTCTTTGGGGGCATTTTTAGATGAGACAGGAGTGAGAGGCACTCCTCTGCCCCAGCGCAATTGCGCGCTTGTGACTCCGCTGCATTGGCAGCCGCCCTGACATTATGGACATAGGGCATTTGAGCCCTCTGAGAAGGCCAGTTGGCCAGGGGGACTGTTAGGTTGATAGGGCGCCAGGCCCTAATGTGATTTATGTGGTGTGCAGGAAATGTGATTCATGTACTATGTTTTATGCACCTTGATTTATGCCTCTAATCTGTGATTTATGTTATGAGGTTTTGCATATTGTGGTTTATGCTTGTGAGGTTATCCTCTACTGTGAGTTATGCCCCTAATGTGAGTTATACTTAGGAGGTTATGGTCTAATATGTTTAGGCTTATGAGGTTGGCGCAGAATGTATTTCACGCCTGATGTGATACTGTGCATAATATGGTTTATGTTGCAGGAGATAATGCTGAGTACAGTGTTTGCCAGTAATTACTGGTTGTGTTCTACGTTTATTATATGTTCTACATTTACTATCTTTACTAAGTGATGGTTCTGACAGGGGCCCAATTGGCCCTGTCAGGTGTATATAATCCCCTGTAAATATTGCCTAGTGCCAGTTGGCACAGTGTATATTGTGTGATTACTATTCTAATGTGTTTATGATAATACAAAGGCTATTTTTGATATAGCCTTGTGTGGAGTTCCTTTTGTGGTGTGCCTAGTGTGTTGCTGCTGTGTGTGTGTGTTGCGCAAACGCTTTACACATTGCCTCCGGGATAAGCCTGACTGCTCGTGCCAAGCTACCAAGGGGGTGAGAAGGGGTTATCTTCGGCGTGCAACTCCCTTGCCCTGACTAGAGTGGTGGTCTCTGCCTGGCTTTGGCGCAAGCCTTAGCCAACCAGAGATCCCATTTCTAACATTGGTGGTCAGCGGTGAGGATAGGACTTGCGTTTGCGCAGTACCACGGCGACAACTGGTTGCACTACAAACTCTGCATTTAGATAGTCACATGTTTGGGGATTATTGTTTCTGATTTTGTTTTAAGTAGCATTTCTTTGAAATGTGTTTTCTTGTTGCACTATGAGTTGGGGGTCCTGCCAAGGACAGAAACCAGAGAATCTGAAGGAGGATACTACCCATATGCTGCGTGTTGTTGGGGTTGGCCTGCAGTGCTGACTTAATTGGCAAGGAGAAACTAGCTCGGGAGGGTAGATTATCCCCTAAGTGCAGTTTGAGTTTTCTGGATTCCCCAGTAAGGGTGGGATCCAGTGGTGGCAGCAATGTGGAGTCCAGTGCAGGAAGTCCCATTCCCAGAGCCCGGAAGATGGTACCTAGTTCCCAGTTAGAGGGGTACAGGTTGAGATTCAGGTGCAGTAAGATACTGTCTCACCAGTCTTGGGGGGAGTGTGGATGAGTGTTGTGTTGCACTGGACGATTGGGTGTGAGTTCTCTTATCCCAGGGAACTTGCACGGGAGGCAGAACTCTGGCTGCGTGTTAGAGGATCTGAAGAGGCATTTGGGAGTGATCTTAAAAGGAGTGGCTCCGGTATCTTCCGGACCTGCGGGGTGGAAGAGGTTCAGAGTATCCCATCTAGGTCCCAGTGTAGTGGGAGGGGTGTAGGGGCTCACGTCCTGTCTCTGCGGAGAAGGAGTGAGTGTGGGGCTGCGTGTCCCAAGGTGCCCGAAACCCAGTCTCAGGGCCTGGAGGGTTCCTTAAGGGAACACCAGGTTGGGGACCTAGGCTTTACTGGTAGGTCATTTTGAGGGGGATCTCCCAGTGTCTAGAGAACCTGGAGCATCTGTAAACGGAACTCCAGTGGTTCTGGTGTCTGGCAGTGCCACTCCTAAGTGGAGGGTGCAGAAGTCCAGATGGAGGGGTGAGAGGGGGAAAGAGTCCCCAGTGGAAGAACCAGTGGGTCAGGGGCCAGCCAGAAGGGCTGAGTCACCAATGATTGACCATGGTGACGCCACTTCTGTCCTGGGGGATCTTCACGCACTGTCAAGTGGACAGGAGGTCGGGAGATCTGCGCCAGGCAGACTGTCACACGACACATGAGTCATGTGTCACCCTCAGGGGGGGCATGCGTGCTCCCAGGGAAGTCCTGGTGCGCCAGGTGGGTGCTCAGCCAAAGGGTTCCGTCCCTGGGTTGGGAGGCCAGGTTCAGGGTATGCCTGACCTGGAGGGAAGGGCAACTGTAATCAGTGTCCTGACCGGTGTAGCTTCTAGGGGTACCACTCCAGTTGGGAGGGTACAGGGCTCTGGAAGGGGGTGCAGAGGGAAGGAGTCCTCGCCTCTGACCCCGGTGTGCATCGCATCGGATCACAGTAATAAACCGGTGCGTCAACTCCCCACACAGTAAGGAAGCAAGCGTCAACTCCCTTGCGCAGCAGTAAGGAACCGAAGCATCCACTCGCCTGAGTGTAAGTAACCGACGCATCACCTTCCCTGCGACCCTTTTGTTTGTTTTGCGTTAGATCCTAGGTGGGTAGACCAGTTGATGGAGAGAGGTCCTTAACTGGTGGGAGAGTTGTGTTCTGGGGGTGCCTCTCCTGGGAGGGTGCGGAACCCCAGAAGGGAGGTAGGGTGAGGAGACGCTTCACCCGTGACCTCTGGTCAGCCTGAGGATGCGGACACTAGGTTGGAAGATCAGTGGCAGTTAGGAACTACACTGAGAGGGAGAGTGGAGAATGGCTATTATGTGCCAGGGGTTACTGCCCCCCACTCTGTGGATTGGCAAGGACCGGAGGTGTCTGGAGGGTCTAGGGCCTGGTCCTGGCTAAGGACAACTAGGGAGTACCAGTGGGGTAGCCTAGTTGGGCCTGAGAGTTTTTTTCAGAGGGAACCACATGGGTTCAGAGTGGCGTAGAACCGGAGGGTGTCCCTGCAGTTGCGGGCCCGCGTCCGTGTTCTATCGCCCGAAGCAGGGAAGACCATCAAGGTAGTGATTGGTCTACCCTGCGTTTTGGCTGGAAGGGGGTTGTGTTGGACTTGGCCCTTTTTGGCAGGTTCATCCCTAAACTTTTTGCCTTTTCTCTGACATGGTGTTGGTGGTTTTAGGCCTCTGGGCACTTAGCACTGTGGTCCAGTGTAAAGTGCGTGCGCTCTCTGTGTACATTCGGTAAGGTTGGCCTGCCCTCCCATAGGAATGCATTGGGGATTCCCTGATAAAGTGTGTCAGTGGTAATTCCTGGGATGGGAGGAGCAGCGTGGGCGAGTTTAGTATGTATGAAATTGTAAGAATGAATGCTGCGCGATCGTGTGCGTAGATTTATTATGACTATTTGAGAAATGCCACTTTTAGAAGTTGGCATTTCTGTGTGCTATGTGTCTGCCTGCCTGATGTGAATTGCATGTCTGGCTTGTGAGTGACAGGGGCTGGGAGGTGTGTGTGGCTCCAGGAGGGGCAGGGTGAGTCAGCGCTAGGCTGAATGGGACATCTGCATTGGGAGTAGTGGGAGGAGTAATCCCCTGACTCTGAATAGGACTGTGCTCAGCCTGTACAATGCTGGCTCCGCCCCCCTGTGGTGTGTCTGATCACCTAGCCCCCACCTGACAAAGGGGAAGAGGAGCTTGGAAAACAAAGTGCTCCAAATCCCCCCTGAACCAGTTACATCTGGTTCCCCCATGCCCTGCACTGCAGACAAAGGAATGCTAAGTATAAATATAGGGGCTGTGACCCCATGAAATTGTTCTGTTCTGTGCTTTGGTGCTGTTCCTGACTTGGGGGCGTGCTGCTGCTGGGCCCAGGAGGAACCGCCATGGGGGCTTACCTCCCTGCTGGAGGGCCCTGTGGGCTGGCCTCCCTGGGCCCAGCTATGCCCCTTGGACCTGGGAGAACTGTCTGCTTGGACCCTGTTACTTTTCTTTTGTTAGGCCAGGACCCAGGACCTTTGCTGCATTTTGCGCCCTGGGAGCGCTTTATTTTGAGTTGCCCCAAGGAGGAGGAGAACGTGGGCTGCGCAGCGTGGTGCTGCCCGTCCTTTTAGAGGGAATCCCGACGTGAGGGATTCCCCCGTGATGCTGCTCTAGGAGCGGGTTCCCACCCCGCATTGTGCCTGCCTAGCGGGAGCCTACCCCGCTTTATGAGTATTTAAAATCGTGGGTGCCCACCCCGCATTATGTTGCCTTTGCGGGTGCCCACCCCGCTTATGTGCTTTGTTTGATAGCCGGTGCCCACCCCACGTTTCACTGCCGCGGCCCGAGCCGCCGAGAGGAGAGCGCGGAAAACGGAAGTCAGGCACCCGCGCCTGACTGTGGGCGGGGCCTGCAGCCTATGGCCGGAAGTCTGCGCGGGGCTCCCATGAGCGTGGGAGAGCCCCGCGGTGATGGTGAGAAGGAGCCCCGGTGCCCCAGAAGAAGCTGGAAGTCGGCGGGACTCGAGGCGGGGCTCTCATGAGCAGAGAGAGCCCCGCGTGTGACTGCACCCGCTCCGGAGTCCTAACAGAGTCCGGAAGAGTCCCGCCAGAGAGCCTGCAGACCCGGTGAGTGGGGCCGCTGCCTGATTGTTGTGGTGCCTTTCGAGGCACATGGTCGGTGCATTGGTGATCTGAGCGGACCCGCCAGAGAGCGGGCCGCTCCAACGTGGGCCCCCTTGTTTCTAGGGCCCCCGTGGGGGTCTAGAGGGCCCAGGGGTGCCCATGCCTCTTATGTATGGCTATTTTTGTACAGCTGCGCCGCTTGCTAGAGGGCAGCTGCAACGATGGGGGGCAGTGTTATTCAGAGAGCCCCAGTGGGGCCCCGGAGGGCACAGTCGTGCCAGGGCCCATTTTGCATTGTTCTCAGCTGCGCCACACCAGCGCGGGCAGCTGCAACGTTTTTGCATATTTATTCAGAGGGCACAGGGAGTGCCAGGCCTTCTTTGCATCACAGCTGCACGGCAATTAGCGGCAGCTGCAACGTTTAGGCCATCAGTTCTTTGGGGGCATTTTTAGATGAGACAGGAGTGAGAGGCACTCCTCTGCCCCAGCGCAATTGCGCGCTTGTGACTCCGCTGCATTGGCAGCCGCCCTGAAATTATGGACATAGGGCATTTGAGCCCTCTGAGAAGGCCAGTTGGCCAGGGGGACTTTTGGGTTGATAGGGCGCCAGGCCCTAATGTGATTTATGTAGTGCGCAGGAAATGTGATTCATGTACTATGTTTTATGCACCGTGATTTATGCCTCTAATCTGTGATTTATGTTATGAGGTTTTGCATATTGTGGTTTATGCTTGTGAGAGTTATCCTCTACTGTGAGTTATGCCACTAATGTGAGTTATACTTAGGAGGTTATGGTCTAATATGTTTAGGCTTATGAGGTTGGCGCAGAATGTATTTCACGCCTGATGTCATACTGTGCATAATATGGTTTATGTTGCAGGAGATAATGCTGAGTACAGTGTTTGCCAGTAATTACTGGTTGTGTTCTACGTTTATTATATGTTCTACATTTACTATCTTTACTAAGTGATGGTTCTGACAGTGGCCCAATTGGCCCTGTCAGGTGTATTTAATCCCCTGTAAATATTGCCTAGTGCCAGTTGGCACAGTGTATATTGTGTGATTACTATTCTAATGTGTTTATGATAATACAAAGGCTATTTTTGATATAACCTTGTGTGGAGTTCCTTTTGTGGTGTGCCTAGTGTGTTGCTGCTGTGTGTGTGTGTTGCGCAAACGCTTTACACATTGCCTCCGGGATAAGCCTGACTGCTCGTGCCAAGCTACCAAGGGGGTGAGCAGGGGTTATCTTCGGCGTGTAACTCCCTTGCCCTGACTAGAGTGGTGGTCTCTGCCTGGCTTTGGCGCAAGCCTTAGCCAATTAGAGATCCCATTTCTAACACTCCCCATGGCTATAGACAATGAATGTGACCTTATGTAAAGCCCTCAGATACCTTTGGGTCGAGTTTGCTCTATATCACAAAAAAATGCAGAAAAATGCGCTATGAGGTAAAAACAAAGCCATAACATAAGGAAAGACAGATAACCATTTACTGGCTGATTTGTACAAAATGAAACCAGATAGCGTGGAGAAATTGCGATTTCCCCGCTTAAATTGTGTGATCTTAGGCAAATATTTTATTTCACCAAAACTTCTTTTTCTTCATTATCGTCTATGAAAGCATTTTCATATATGAGTTCAGACTACCCAGTTGAACAAAACTATCACTTTTAATAAGTACGTCTCACTGCAGAGCTATAATGTGCCCTATTGATGTCAAAGCTTCCACATGTTAAAGAAATACACTTTTTTGAATCTTGAAGAGACTTTATCATATTGTATATGATGTTTGTTGTATGAGTTACATAGCAAATATTTTCAGGACTCGCTTGTGCATGGGCTCTAAGATCTAAGACAAACACTTGGCTCAGCTCTCGCTCGTCCCTCCATATTCATTTGTTGACTTGCCCACCTCTAGCACTTACTCTTCTATGTTTATCCCTCTATATACTGTCCTCGATATTCTAGTAACATGATATTCAGGGGGTCGATATTTAGTAGTACAATCCTATCGCACGCAATAATTATATTATCATACCACAAAACTTGCCAACCACAAGGGAAATGGACCCTAAAGAAGAACAAGCATTTGCAATGCAATAGGTCTCGCCATTACTGAACGTTTGAGCTATTGGCGTTGCAAGTCATAATGTTTGTTATTTTTTTTTTGTTAAGAAATATCCCAGCAATGCTATTGCCACAGTCGATAAGCTTGATACCCCTGCCGCGCTCCTTTTGGCGGACATGAACAAGGCCTTTGATTCCCTCAGCTGGACGTATCTCTTTGCCTTGCTCGATCATCTAAATATCGGCCCCCGGTTACTAAGTCTTTTTCGCCTGCTGTACACAGACATAACTGCCTCAGTCCGGGTGGCCGACTCGGTTTCCAGAAGCTTCCCTATCAGGCGGTGGACGCGCCAGGGCTGCCCGCCCTCCCCTTATCTTTTCGCTCTTGCTATGGAGCCGCTCGCGTCCTGGGTACGTATAGACGCGCAGATGCGCGGTTTCGAGTGGGCACCAGGCATTTCCGACCGCATAGCGCTCTATGCGGATGATGTCTAGTTTTTCTTCACAGACCTTGCCCGAACTGCTCCGCGCCTTCTTTGTATTATGCAGATCTTTGGCGAAACCTCCGGCCTCTATATGAATCGGAGGAAATCCTTTTTGTGGCCGCTGCGGGCGGAGATCGGCTGGGCGACTGGTTGCGGGAGGTAGTAGTGGTCCCGGACGGCTTCAAGTATCTGGGAGTATATCTCTCAACGTCTCAGGCATTGGCGTGGAATAGGAACCTCGTGCCCCTATGGACACAGATGAGAGACCAGACGCGAGTGTGGTCCCACCTGCCTCTATCTCTCTTTGGTAGGTCCGCTATCTTTAAAATGATTTCCCTACCTCGTCTCCTTTATCAACTGCAGAACCATCGCTATCCGATAAAACTAACATGGTTTCGTCAATTGAATGCTATTCTAGCCCGCTTTCTCTGGGGGGGCGGTGCGTCGCGAGTGGCCCTGAGACCTGCTTCCAGTCTACCTACTCCGGTGGAGTGGCCACCCCGGACGTTCAGGCGTATTACATGGCCTCACACCTGCTCGTCCTCAATGATTGGTGGTATGGCGATCGGGGGGACCCGGCATATGCTGTAGAACCCTGGCTGCTGGGAGACAATGCCCTCCACATGGTTCTCTATTCAGTGGCACTGCTTCGAGAGCTACCACCCGCTACAGCCACAATTTTCAAGATTTGGAAGTCGGCGCTCCGTCTGATGGGTTGGTGGGCGAGACTCACTAGGGAAACTCCATTGTGGAGCAACGGACAATTACCACAGTTGGTGCAACTGTCCGGCTTTCGGGGATGGGGGTCAATGGGATAGACACGGTGGGGGCAGTTGTACACGGATGCACTCTCAAGTCCTTTCTTGATATGCAAACGGAATATGATATGCCCCGCACGCAATTCTACCACTATCTCCAATTCCGACACGCCTTTACCCCATACATATCCCACCTAACAGAGATTCCTGAATTTAACCCCATCATGGCTAAGGTTTTTATGGGCGACTTGGGGGACCATAAGATAACTAAAATATACTGCACCCTTATCAACAATACCCGTACCACATTACACAAAACTAGAGAGGCATGGCAGCAGGACTTGGGTCCCTTAGAGGAGGATAACTGGGTAGAGGCTCTGGAATCTCCGCGCAGTGCAGCAATCGCGGCCCGTCTGCGTCTTATCCAGTTTAAGTACTTACACAGAGCCTATTATACCAGGCACAGGCTGTGGCGTGCTGGGCTCATTGCGTCCCCGCATTGCTTACGCTGTAGATCTATGGAGGGTACCTTCCTGCACACTGTGTGGTCCTGCCCAACATTGTCGAGGTTCTGAAGGGGGGTGTTCGCATGCCTGTCTGAGGTTTTGGGGTGGGACATTGCATCCTCACCGAGGCTGGCCATACTGCATGTTACGGAAGACATAAGTGGCAATAGGTATAATCGCCACCTCCCTCCTATTTCTAGGTCTCACGCTGGCAAAAAGAGATGTTGCCCGGGTCTGGAAAGATGAATCCCCACCGTCGCTTGGGGTATGGAAGAGGGGTCTAG
Source organism: Calotriton arnoldi (assembly GCA_963921515.1). Classification (NCBI taxonomy): domain Eukaryota; kingdom Metazoa; phylum Chordata; class Amphibia; order Caudata; family Salamandridae; genus Calotriton; species Calotriton arnoldi. Next base: position 870,343 of record CAWUFW010008406.1, read on the forward strand.
ACTTTTGTATGGGCCTGGAACTCCCAGTCTTCGAAGCAAGGGGATGCCCTCGTAAACACTACAAAATTTGGAAAAGGTGGGCTGATTACAGGGGATTATATCTGGAGCCTCCTCCCCCTTGTCTGACGCTGAAGAACCGTTGCTATGACACTAGTAGACTGGCATTTGCGTAGTGCTTCTATTCGATGTGACTATGGGTGGCTAAAACTTTCCCTATATTCAGGACTGTTTTATTTTCTAAACGGAGGCAATGTGGCACAGTTGTTTCTTCTTTCTTCTTTTTTGTTCTTATCTTTCTTTGCAATGTATTCTTTGTATAATCAATCCTCTAGCATTGTTGAAAATGTTGACATTCGTATATGTCATCCTGTTTACGTACCTTGAGTGCCCTGCAAAGCCCTCGTATTGTATTGGCTGTCAACAATAAAATTATGTTGTGGAAAAAAAAAAAATATCCCAGCAATAGCATAAATATTAAAATAAAATCCACGCAGCAAGAAAAGGGTGCAGTGCCAAAGACTGTTACTAGATGTCCCTGTGGAGTTGTAAAGGGACCTCTGTTAGCCACATAAGGTACTGCACCTTTACTTATGCTACTGCTGGGATATTTTTCATATATTCTTTTTTGCAACTCCAATAGCTTAAACTTTCAGTAATGCTAACCTGTTTTACTTTGTAAAATACAGGCATTTTTTGTAAGAATGGTATATATAACTTATATCTCTCGCTCCAAGTGGTTATTAGTGCATAGGTCATCTTGAGAGCCAGCACTGAGTAGAGTGACCAGATTTTGAAAGCAAAAAACCGGGACATTTCACCCAAAAATAGAAGGACTAATTGAACATTATATGAGGGGCATACAATGACAGCTTTTATGAATATAAAAACACAAAGGAGAAATAAATAAAAACGTCAGTTTTTAAAGCCAGAATCAAACATGCTATTTGAACAGCTTTTTAATAAGAGCTGCTAATTAGTACCTGCGGTATGAAACAGCTTCTAAATAAAATATGTACGCATTTGCGAGCGTTTTGTTGCAACCCCTGCTTTTTTTTAATAAATTGCAGTTGCAGTCACAATGAATGTAAATTAATCCTAAAAGAGCTTTATTGTCCACATATTGGCGACAAGGCAATTCTGCAATTCATAATAAGCTTAAGCTTGAAAGTCCCTTTTTAGGTCTCTCCTACACAGCGCGCATGCGCTGCATAGGCAAAAAGACCTTTAGCAATCGCTTCGGCTTTTCAGCTAAAAACGTGCACGCGTTCCATTGCCTTCAATGGCAACGCGTGCACGTTTGGCGATTCACTTGCGGGAGCGAGCGGCGCCATATGGTAGCAATTATCGCTCCTGGCGCTGCTCGCTCCCGCAAGTGAAACGCTTTTTTTTTGTTTGTTTTGAGCTTGCTCGTGTTATCCAGGCAAAAATTGTCAATTCCTAGAAACAGACAAAACCTTTGAAAGTGTGCTCCAGTCAAGATATTCTCTCTTTCACCTTCTTGTTCTCATCCGCCTAACCCCTTTCACATTTCTTTCTCTTCAGCTGCTTTCTCTTTATCCCTCTACTCTTTCTGGCTCTGTCTTATCTTCGCCCTCTCTTCCTCTTCTCCGTTTGTTGGAGACACCTTTCTGTCTCGAATCTTGCTTTTCAGTGTTTTTCTTACACCCAGTGTCTTCCCTTCTTTCTCCAGCACTCTTCCGTTTCCCCCCTTGTGCCTCGCTCTTTTCGGCTCTGTGCATTACTGCCTTCCAGTGCCTTGAGCTGCTCTTCTCTTTCGTGTCCTTTCCCGGGTATGAAAGCCCTCAACTCCCCCCCCTCCCCCTCCTTCAGTGCCACTTCTCTTCGAAACTATTCTCGCCTTTCTTTCCATCTCCCTCCATGGAGATCGCCTCTGTTTCTCTGCCTTGCTTCTCTCTCACTGTCCCCTTTCCATCTACCTCACCTTCTCCTTCCTCTCCTTATCTCATCGACTGTGTTTCCTTTTACCTACTTGGTTTCTCTTCTAGTCTTATCCCCTCTTGTGCGCACCTTCTTTTATTCTCACTTCTCCATCTGTCCTCTCCAACTTCTCTCTTCCTCTCTGTCACACCTCTCGCTCACTCTCACCTTCCCCTGCCTGCCTCTGCTGACTATCATCATTTATCTGCTTCTTGCTTGCCTGTGGGGACAAACACCAGTGCAGAGGAAGAGGGAAAGCCGCCTGGTTAGTCTCATACTGGAATATAAATATAAGAGCGATAATTGATTTAACAGTTTCTTTTGCGCCCACCAAAAACTGAACTGTTGGTTGGCGTTGTAAGTAACAGGTGTGAGTAGTGTTTAACTCAGTGCTAATGTCATCGGACCTCAGAAAGAAGGAAGGGCAGTAGGGCCCATCCAGATGTACATGAGACCAGCAACTTACGCACAAATTGCTGCAGCCAACGTCAATCACACATCTTGGTACCACACATTAATCGTAGATGTTAGGTACTCAGCTCATCAGCCACCAGATGCACTGTTTAGAGTTATATTTTCTGGATGGCCTCCTCCCAATTTTCTTTTATTTAAAAGCAGTTTTATCGGCTTAAAATATCAACTGCATTTATTGTCATTAAAGTAGCAACCAACTACTTCTCCAGAGTGCTGTATTCCATCATGTTTATGACACCATCTCCAACAAACGTGTGGCAAACGCTGGCAAATTAGGCTACATCTTGAAGTTTGAAAACTAAGGGTAGCGTTTCAAACAACTGATAAACATAAATACAGCTGAATCGATTGCACCTTCTCAGTAGGCGGTTATGCTCTTCCCTTCTCCACCCCTTTCACCACATTGCACCAGCTTCATTTAACCCACAGTGTAGGAAGACAATCTAATATGGTTGTTAGCTATCCACAGTCCCACAGAATCCTTCAAAGATCCTCACCTTGCTTGCGTGTTTGACCATCTACTCTAGTGAGTAGAAGATGGCTACTCCCTTTGTTTAGACAAGCATTGGCATAGCCAATAGGTCTCGCCTTTGGGACCGTATAAGTGTTTAGCCATGCAACACTTGATGTTGTTGCACCAAGGATATTGTGCTGCATAACTAAATACTTATAAGGTCCCAAAGGCGAGACCTATTGGCTATGCCAATGCTTGTTTTCAATATTGCCTAGAAAGCATCTAAACAGCACTTGAACCATTTCGTCTTTGTTAAATTTCTCTTGCTTTGCGCGTCTGTTAGAAGAGGTAAAATGGGCTGGGCCTGGGCTCCTTATGGTTAAACAGCACCATTAACATGTGCAATATTCATCTGTGCTAGGAGCACGCAGGCATTTGCACCTGGACTGCTGTTGCCACTTTGGCTGCAGAGAGGGCGGGCAATGGGCTCTTGCTGATACTCTTGCACTTGTAATTGCATTTTTGTAGTGTTTACTACCCCTCTCAGGCGTTTGAGCGCTTTAGATTGCATCCAAATAGAATACAGATGTGCAAACCAGTAGTGAATGGGTGAGTCTGTTGGAGGCACAAAGGGCGACTGGCTTAGGCAAATGAAGGAGCGGGGACCACTTGTGAAAAACAGAATTAAATTGGCTAGGTCTGCCAATACGGTGTTGGTATGCTAAGTCGAAAATGTACACTGGAAGCGCAGCCGCATTAAGAAACTGCATTCACACCCATCGGAGAGTGCAACACACCACCCCCTCTTTTTCCTGCCTCAGACATGCAGTGCAGTGTTCGGCCGCAGTTTTCACACATGTTATTACCCTATTCATTAAAGTTGGAAAGATGAGAGGCTGGGTCAGTCCTGCCAAGATTTAAAGTCAGAGCTGTTAGTTCCTGGACTAAAGTATTTTTTTATAGTTTGTAGCATGTACCCTACAAAATAAAAATGCAAATGTCTGCATACTTCTCAGTGAGTCAGGCACCTGATATTTTACTGGACTTCTTGCTAGCAAGTGAAGCCAGTATAATCCTTCATGGTAAAAGATGTGGAAGTAGTCGTGTCTTTTGCATACAAATGTCAGCCTGTCAATTGTGTACAACAACATGTGGGCAACATTCTAGGGAACGCAATGGTTGTTAATCATTAATTCCAATTTTAACAAGCACTGAAAAGTCAAACACCCTGGTTTGTACACAGAAATTATCAACTTCATTTGGAAGGAAGAACAAGTATGGCATGGTCAGCAGCAAAGCAAGTTTGCTTTGCACCCAGAAGAGGTAGCAGTGTACGTTTTTCAAAACACAAACAGACATGGAGACCCACACAAAGCATTCTCATTTAATTTATATAGCTCTTCATAGCCCTCACAGTGTGCTGAAGCCCACTTGTGAATAAGTACCACGCTGCACTGTGGGGGAGAGCTTGCCTAAAGCTCAGTATTGCTATTTATTTTGTAATGTTCTTTGCAGTTTTATACAGTGCGAACACGGCCCAAGGACACTGGAGGGCTTTACTTTCACTGCATTTTTCTGGATTGGAGGGTTCGTTCCACTGCTGCTGATTGTCCTATCCCTGTTCGGTGTGTAGCAGAGACGTTTTGCCTCCTAATTGACGGTGCACGAGTGGATGGAAAGGTGAGGTTTGTGTGTATATGTGTAAGCCCTATGGACTGTTCCTCCGTCTGAGGAGGAATTGTAGCAAACTGGGGGACTACCAGGCCCAAGCAGCGGACCTTTCCAACAAACTCAAGGCCCGCGGTTACCCAGATAGAGTACTAAAAACCTCACAAAAACAGGCTCGTAACCAACAACGAGACTCACTTCTTGAGGATAATCCCAGGACAACAAAGGAAATCCCTCTAACATGTGTAACAACCTATAGCACAGTTTCCAATTTAGTTACAAAATCTATCAATAAACTTTGGAAAATTCTGCAGACAGGAGATAGGAAATGGGAAAAACACTTTTTTCCTTTAAGAAAGCAGGAAGCCTAAAGGATTCCTTAGTATCCACCTGCCCTAGAAAAGCCGGAAATGCTCAAACACCGACAGTCCTTGATGCTTGGGGTCTTCAGAACGTGACCGGACACTACCCCTGTGGCAATTGTAGTGTGTGTCACCTGAAGTTAAACAACGTATCTGCAAACACCACAGTTACATCAGGTGTAACCGAAACACGACGAAAATGACAGATCATTTGTTGCAAACAGGTCACACAACGAATGACCTTAGATGGACAGTCATTGAGCAAGTGCAAGCAACAGGGAATACACAGAAACTCCTCTTGGAAAAAGAACAGAGATGGGTATATAGACTTTCTACCCATAAACAGGGTCTTAATGATAATATTCCCTGGAACACACTGAACCAAAGGTGATATACCCAACAGTATGACCACGAACCGACTTCACACTGGGCAGAAATGTATCGGGACAAATAGCTTAGTGAAGATTAAATGATAGTGGGTATATGTAAACCAGTAATGATTAAAAAAGATTTCCATGAAAACTGCACTGCACATCGAACCAACCCATCTCTTATTTGTTTGGGGTAAGGTATGAAGCAGGTCACCACCTTTATTGTCCACGTTTTTGTGGTCACCCACCTGGACTATCATATTATACAGCAGGCACTGGAAAATCTGTTAATATCCTTAAGGACGCTCACCGTTATAGCGGTTATAATGTGGGTCCTCGCAATACCTAACTATGTTTGCACCTTCGTCAGAATAAACATATAAGCCTTTTAAGGGTTACCAAATTTGGCTCTTTTTATGTTGAGTTGTGGGAGTAAGTTTGTTTCCACCTTTAACATCTTGACAGTGGGAATTAACTGTCAATACATTATCCTGCTGTTACCACACAACTGGGGTAAACGTGCACCGTTATAAGCTTTTAGAACTCCCTTTTCCAAGCAATATTTGCATTGTCTCAATAAAGCATTACGAGTTGCATGCCAGTCGAATAAGGGTTAAAAAATACCGAAAGGACGTCCGCGTGTTGACGTCATCACGCTTGTTAGAAGTGGAGGTCCCTGTCGCTTACCGCCGCCACCAAATGCTGGAGACGTGCGCCCTCGACCCCTCGCTTCAACGTTAGGCTAAGTAAGGACACCGTCTGAGATAGCCCTGCTCACCCCCTTAGTAGCTTGGCACGAGCAGCCAGGCTTATCTCCAAGGCACGAGTGTTCAGTATGTGCATCCACGCTCACAATAACCCCATGATGTCATCACAAATAGACTCCACACGAGTATTGATAAAAAGAGTATAATCTTGATATAAGAAATTATACGATACGACCACACGATACAAAATCAACATATAAGAACGGGTAGTATTCTTTCCGGTGGGTTGGTAGGTTCTAATCCCAACCACCGCGTCTAACCAACAGTTAAGCTCTTCTCTAACCATTTCCCAATAGGTTAGACCAGTCGTATTGCTAGAAACACACACGTTGCATAAGGAAACAATACTGCAATGCGTAACAATATTCTCTTATACTGTGCAACAGAGAAATAATGCCATACGCAGCACCACAGTCATGTACTTTGCAATTGAAGGAATAATGCAATGCGTATCACCACCAGCATGCCCTGTACCAGGAAGAAACAAAGCAATGCGTCACGCTACAATCCTGTGCTGTGCAATAAAGAAATAATACACTGCGCCACGTTATACTCAGATACTGTGCACTGACGAAATCATACAATGCGCCACGTTACAATCACATAATATGCATGGGAGAAATAACGCAGTGCGTAGCGCACCAAGCATAAAGTTTGTTAGGCACAAATGAGGTCAGGCGTTATACGACAGTTCGATAGTTCGTTAGCAGCAATAATGCAATTGTGTAATACAACAGTTTTACGTGCTCCAGTAACAGTGCCCCCGTTATGGATCAAATGATGACACACAAAGTACTGCTTCCCACTCCGGCCCCAGTACTGCCCCGTCCTGGGTCAGCACGGGCCGGGATCCGAGCCGAAGCAATGGCTCACGCAGCTGACTGAGCAGGAGGCCGAGAGAGTGTCCCTCCGGGCCCGCACCCCACCTCAGGTGTTGATCCACGTTACCTGGGGAGGCGCGATCCCACTCTCCTCCCCGACATCAGCGACTTGGGCCTTGATCCAGAACTTGTCATGGGTTTTGGCGGACTCGGGCCGGCGGCTCAGCTCTTCCGTGGCTGCCGGTCCGGGCCGCTACTGATGGACTCCGAGGGCCCCGATGACTTGGCCCTCACTCCGGCGGACTCGGTCCACACCGAGACCCGCCCTCAGCACTGTGGAGACTGTACTTCAGTTTGGTGCACAACCTAACCCGGCACTCCTCACCAGCACCTCAGGTTGTACTTCGACACGCACACCGCGCGTCCGAGACTTGCCTCTTCTCTGGTGCTCACGACAATCCGGCGCTCTTCACCAACGCTCTGCTTGCACCTCAACACGCACCCTGCGCGTTCGAGCCTCGTCTCTTCTCCCGGTGCACACGATGTCCAGGCGCTCTTCCTCACGCCCTGGCTGCACCACGACACGCACTCCTGCGCATCCGAGTCTCACCTCTTCTCCCGGTGCACACGATGTCCAGGCGCTCTTCCTCACGCCCTGGCTGCACCATGACACGCACCCTTGCACGTCGGAGACTCACTTCTTCTTTTGGTGCCTACGAGGCCCAGGCGCTCCTCACCAACACCCGGGCTGCACCACGGCACGCACCCAGCGCGTCCGAGACTCACTTCTTCCGCTGGTGCACACGATGTCCAGGCGCTCCTCACCAACGCCCTGGCTGCACCACGACACGCACACTGCGCGTCCGAGTCTCGCTTCTTCCTTGGTGCACACGAGGCCCAGGCGCTCCTCACCAACACCCGGGCTGCACCACGACACGCTCCCAGCGCGTCCGAGTTTCCCTTGAAACTCCAGGTGCACGACTTGCGAAGGTCTCAGGCTAGACAGAGCACACGCACCCACGGCGTATCTGAGAGTCTTCTCTGGAAACTTTTATATTCCTGTGTTTCCAAAACAAGGAGCCAGCTCACCTTTGGCCCTTGGGGTTACAAGACACAGCACAAAGCACAGTCTTCTTCAAGCAGGGGGACCCAGCGCCTCCAAGCACAGTCCCAACAGCCTCTTCCTTAGTTAGAACAGCAAACTGTAGACCAGCCCCATATCACGAAGCAAGGATTGGTCTATCCACCACAGTCTCTTCAGTTGTTCCTTCTTTAGTAGAGGTTCATCTTGACCACAGAATGGGTCCAAGCCTTTTCAGTCTCAATCCATAACTGTTTCATTCCAACGTTCAGGGGTTTCAGCTCTCATAGTTATACCCCTTACTGTCTTTGAAGTTTGTATGTGCTCAGGGGTCCCTGACCCCTCCCTAAATCAGTTCTGGGTGTCTCCCTCCCAGTGTCACCTCGCTCCCTTTGATACTGGGGGTCAGGATCCTTAATCACTCAACAGGAGATGGGTCAATTGGTTTATAGCACCAATCCAGGCCTTTTCACCTACCGGGCTTCTCCTCCCCCTACTCTCCAGATGCGGGGCAGCCTGGTGCCATCTCAACCTCTCCCTGGGTCAAGACCTCTCCCAGCTCCTCTCACCTTTCAATTCCAGACAGACAATCCACATTTCAGAGACACACCGAAATGCTCAGAGCACAAAACTCAGCCACTTCTAAAAGAGTGGTTTATAAGCACACAGTGACAAAACCACCTTTACAGAAAGATGCATTATGACACTGCGAGTTCACACATACCAAACTTCACCTCTCCATTATAAACTGACAGGAAACTAGGCTAACAAATACAACACCTAGCCTCCCCCATTCTGTCCTATGGGCAGAATGGCCTTTCAGCAGTAAAAAACGAAATGGAGAGTTTTTCACTGCCAGAACATAACACACACCTCAGTTTATGTTCTGCCTTTTACCTACACTGCACCCTGCCCAGGGGTTACCTGAGACCTACCACAGGGGTGCCCCATGTGTATGTAAAAGGGAAAGTCAGGCCTGACAAGTGGTTGCACTTGTCAGGACAACATGCTAACTTAGCATTCTGCGTGCAGGCCCTACACTGAAGGCCTGAGTTCCCTTCTCTGCGCGCCCTTGCATTACTAGCCTGTGAGAAGTTGGCCTGGTATATGCTGTTCACCAATTAAAGTGGACACCTTGCACCAGAACAATTCGACTCTTATGGTTGGTAGGTTTAAGACAACCTTTATAGAAAGCTATCCTAGTGGTAGCTGTGGAGAGCAGCCTTCAGGCTAAGTCTTGGAGGAATGTAAAACAGCTTGTTTTACCACACAATCTCTTGAATCACCAAATGAAAAGACACCACACAGGTATATATATCAAATATATATGTATTTATTAATAAACAACTCTCTACTAATCTCTTTTTTTGAGATTAGAAGTCAGGAACATATGTACAAATCAAATTTTATCAAAATAAGTTAGCACAATCAAATATCACAATCTTAGTTTGGCTAGACCTAGGTCTAGAGCAGTTAGAATCGAGGGACCCCCAAGAACCACCCCAGGTAGTTGTAGGAGACCCACAGGTGACGGACGCGGTGTCCTGGCACCGGTGCGAGTCCTGTACGAGTCTATGCGAACAGACACGATTGAGATTTCAATGTTAAAGGTCCCTTGCGTGTTCGAGGCGAACACACCGATCGGTCCTTGTACGAGTCGAAGGACGCGGTTACAGATAGAGTTGCAAGGGAGATGGACGCGCTGTGTCTAACACAGACGCGAACCTTGTACGAGTCAGCGCAATGGATATTTCAATGTTACAGGCCCCTGGTGTGTTCGAGGCGAACACCGATCATACTCAGTACGAGTCGCAGGACACGGTTATAGATAGTGTTACAAGGGAGATGGACGCGATGTGTCTAACACAGACGCGAACCCTGTACGAGTCAGCACAATTGTCGCACTTAGAAAATAAGAGTTTTAGGGCACTTCTAGGGTAGCTACAAGCAAGCCACTTACAAGGTAAGTAGTTCTAGGGCCCACACCCACGGGAGCACCGTAATGCTAAAGTTACCTCACCCAGGGGAGCCGGGTGCATAGGTGTCCTTTGGTGTCGGGTCGCGGCGTCGTTTTCAATGGGAGCCAGTGAAGACTTGCTGCTTGCGGCGACAGAAGAAGTGTCCGTTGGAATCCAAGCCTGGATTCGGAAGGAGGAAGACCTGAAAGCAGAGGGGACAGTGTTCAAGGGCACTTGGCAGTGACCCGGGGCAAGGAAGATGAATGCCCACCGTCGTCGACAGATTCAGGTCGTTCACTGGTGTCTTGACTCTTCAACCACGAGGTCCAGGAGGCGTCGAGGATGGCCAGGAGCTGGATTCAGCATGTCCCACAAAGTCTGCAGCTGACTGCGGTGTCGGCGACCCGATTGGAGCCAACAAGCCTTGGTAGCAGCAAGTCTCGTGGTGGAACGGAAAAGTCAATGGTGCAGACCAGCAAGGTCTGAGGAACTTACCCAGCAAGGGTCAATCAATCAATCAATCAATCACGGCATTTATAGAGCGCGCTACTCACCCGGGAGGGTCTCAAGGCGCTGGGGGAGGGGGTAAGTTACTGCTCGAACAGCCAGGTCTTGAGCTGCTTCCTGAAGGCGAGATGGTCCTGGGTTCGCCGAAGGTGAGTGGGGAGGGAGTTCCAGGTCTTGGCCGCCAGGTAGGAGAAGGATCTTCCTCCGGCGGTGGTTCTGCGGATGCGTGGTACGGTGGCGAGGGCGTGGCTGGTTGATCGTAGCTGGCGTGTGGGCGTGTAGAAGGACATGCGGTCGTTGAGGTACTTTGGGCCCAGGTCGTGGAGGGCCTTGTGTGCGTGGGTGAGGAGTCTGAACGTGATTCTCTTGCTGACGGGGAGCCAGTGCAGGTCTTTCAGGTGTACGGTGATGTGGCTGTGTCGGGGGATGTCCAGGATGAGTCGTGCGGAGGCGTTCTGGATGCGCTGGAGTCTCTTTTGAAGTTTGGCTGTGGTTCCGGCGTAGAGGGTGTTCCCATAGTCCAGTCGGCTGGTGACGAGTGCCTGGGTGACGGTCTTCCTGGTTTCAGTGGGGATCCATCTGAAGATCTTGCGGAGCATGCGCAGGGTGTTGAAGCATGAAGATGAGACGGCGTTGACTTGTCTGGTCATCGATAGGGAGGAGTCCAGGATGAAGCCCAGGTTGCGTGCGTGGTCCGTTGGCTTGGGTGCGGTGCCCAGGGCCGGGGGCCACCAGGAGTCGTCCCAGGCGGAGGGTGATGAGCCCAGGATGAGGACTTCCGTCTTGTCTGAGTTCAGTTTAAGGCGGCTGTTCCTCATCCAGTCGGCGACGTCTCTCATCCCGTCGTGCAGGTTGGCTCTGGCGGTGGTGGGGTCGTTGGTGAGGGAGAGGATCAGCTGGGTGTCGTCGGCGTAGGAGATGATGTTGAGGTTGTGTCGGCGTGCGATGGCTGCGAGGGGGCTCATGTAGACGTTGAAGAGGGTCGGGCTGAGTGAGGATCCTTGTGGAACGCCGCAGATGACTTCGGTGGCTTCGGATCTGAACGGGGAGAGGCGGACTCTCTGGGTTCTTCCGGCGAGGAACGAGATGATCCATTCCAGTGCTTTCTCTCGGATTCCGATGTTGCTGAGGCGCTTCACTAGGGTGCGGTGGCAGACGGTGTCGAACGCCGCGGAGAGGTCCAGGAGGATGAGGGCAGCTGTTTCCCCGTTGTCGGTTAGGGTTCTGATGTCGTCGGTGGCTGCGATAAGGGCGGTCTCGGTGCTGTGGTTGGCCCGAAACCCGGACTGCGAGGGGTCGAGGGATCCATTCGTCTCGAGGAAGGCGGCAAGCTGTCTGTTGACGGTCTTCTCGATGACTTTGGCCGGAAACGGAAGGAGCGAGATGGGGCGGTAGTTCTTGAGGTCGGTGGGGTCCGCCGTTGGTTTCTTCAGGAGGGCGGTAAGCTCGGCGTGCTTCCAGCTCTCCGGGAAGGTGGCGGTGTGGAAGGAGGAGTTGATGATGTCCCGGAGATGGGGTGCGATGGTGGCGTCGGCTTTGTTGAAGACGTGGTGTGGGCAGGGGTCGGTTGGTGATCCGGAGTGGATGGAGTTCATCGTGCGGGTGGTGTCTTCGGTGTTGATCGGGGTCCAGTTGCAGAGGGTGGTGGTGGCGGGCATTGGTTCGGCGGTAGGGTGCGTTGTTTGTGCGTCGAAGCTGTTGTGTATGTCGGTGATCTTGCGGTGGAAGAACGCGGAGAGTGAGTTGCAGAGGTCTTGCGAGGGGGTGATGTCGTTGTTTCCGGCGCTGGGGTTGGAGAACTCTTTGACGATGCTGAAAAGTTCCTTGCTGTCATGGGCGTTGTTGTCCAGTCGTTCTTTGAGTGCCGACTTCTTGGTGGCACGGATCAGCTGGTGGTGTTTGCGGGTGGCGTGCTTGAGGGCGGTCCTGTTGTCTGTGGTCTGGACGAGTCGCCAGGTTTTCTCGAGAGTGCGGCAGTTCTTCTTGGATTCCTTGAGTTCGTTGGTGAACCAAGGGGTTTTCTTGCTTCCGGGTCTGCTGGGAGGGTTTTTTAGTGGTGCGAGGTCGTCGGCGCAGGCGGTCAGCCACTTGGCGAGGTTGCTGGCTGCTTCGTTTGGGTCCGTTGTGTCGGTGGGTGTGTTCTGGCTGAGGGAGGCGGTGAGCTGCTCGGCGGTGATCTTGCTCCAGCTCCGGCGGGGAGCCTGTTGCGGGTGGTGGTGGGTCGCAGTCTTTCTGAAGCTGAAGTGGACGCAGCTGTGGTCGGTCCAGTGGAGTCCGGTGGCGTGGCTGAAGGAGATGTGCTTGCTGGACGAGAAGACGGGGTCAAGCGTGTGGCCGGCGTAGTGGGTGGGCGTGTTCACCAGTTGCTTGAGTCCGAGGTTGGCGAGGTTGTCCAGCAGGGCGGTGGTGTTTCTGTCGTTGTTGTTCTCCAGGTGGAAGTTGAGGTCCCCTAGGAGGATGTAGTCGGCGGAGGGCATGGCGTGCGGGCTGATGAAGTCTGCGATGTCTTCGCTGAATAGTGTGCGTGGTCCCGGGGGTCTGTAGATGAGGGTGCCTCGGAGGGTGGTCTTGGGGTCCGTGTGTATCTGGAAGTGTAGGTGTTCGGCGGCGGTGAAGGTCTCGTCGGAGTTAGTCGAGATGCGGATGGTGTTCTTGTGTACGATGGCGATGCCTCCTCCCGTCTGGTTGACGCGGTCCTTCCGGGTGATCTTGTATCCATCCGGGATGGCTATGGCGATGTCAGGCGCTGAGGAGGCGTTCATCCAGGTTTCGGTGAGGAAGGCGATGTCCGGTGCTGTTGCGTCGAGCAGGTCCCAGAGTTCCACGGCGTGCCTGTGGACGGAGCGGGTGTTCAGCAGGATGCATTTCAGGTGGTTGCTGCTGTTGCTCGACTTGGCGGAGGTGGTGCACGTCAGGGGGCAGGTGAACCGGCAGGTTTGGCAGGTGAAGGTTCCGTGGGTGCGTCTCGGTGAGGCTCGGTAGCAGGCAGGGTTCCGGCCGGCATTGAGTGCGGTGAGTGTGGCGGCGTCGTAGGTCCGTCGAGTGGTGTTGCATCGGTGGGATCCAGGGGTTCTGGCGCTGGGCGCGGTCCAGTCGCGGACGGGCGCAGACGGGCTTGCCTTAGGCGCGCCTTCGGCGCGCCAGCGGCGCGCCCGCTGCGCACGTCCGCTGCGCGGCCGTGCAGCGGCCGCCATTTATGGGGAGGTGGGAGGGAGGAGCAGCTGGGATGCGGGAGGCAGGGGCAGCGAATGGGCAGTCAGGGGCGGGGCCGCAGGGACGCAGCGGCGGGAATGGCGATAGGCAGCGAGGGGCACAGAAGGAAAACCGGGGGGAGAGCAGGTAAATCACGGGCACAACAACAGTGGGGCAGCGAGGGGCACAGAAGGAAAAACGGGGGGAGAGCAGGTAAATCACGGGCACAACAACAGTGGGGCAGCGAGGGGCACAGAAGGAAAAACGGGGGGGAGAGCAGGTAAATCACGGGCACAACAACAGTGGGGCAGCGAGGGGCACAGAAGGAAAACCGGGGGGAGAGCAGGTAAATCACGGGCACAACAACAGTGGGGCAGCGAGGGGCACAGAAGGAAAAACGGGGGGAGAGCAGGTAAATCACGGGCACAACAACAGTGGGGCAGCGAGGGGCACAGAAGGAAAAACGGGGGGAGAGCAGGTAAATCACGGGCACAACAACAGTGGGGCAGCGAGGGGCACAGAAGGAAAAACGGGGGGAGAGCAGGTAAATCACGGGCACAACAACAGTGGGGCAGCGAGGGGCACAGAAGGAAAAACGGGGGGAGAGCAGGTAAATCACGGGCACAACAACAGTGGGGCAGCGAGGGGCACAGAAGGAAAAACGGGGGGAGAGCAGGTAAATCACGGGCACAACAACAGTGGGGCAGCGAGGGGCACAGAAGGAAAAACGGGGGGAGAGCAGGTAAATCACGGGCACAACAACAGTGGGGCAGCGAGGGGCACAGAAGGAAAAACGGGGGGAGAGCAGGTAAATCACGGGCACAACAACAGTGGGGCAGCGAGGGGCACAGAAGGAAAAACGGGGGGAGAGCAGGTAAATCACGGGCACAACAACAGTGGGGCAGCGAGGGGCACAGAAGGAAAAACGGGGGGAGAGCAGGTAAATCACGGGCACAACAACAGTGGGGCAGCGAGGGGCACAGAAGGAAAAACGGGGGGGGAGAGCAGGTAAATCACGGGCACAACAACAGTGGGGCAGCGAGGGGCACAGAAGGAAAACCGGGGGGGAGAGCAGGTAAATCACGGGCACAACAACAGTGGGGCAGCGAGGGGCACAGAAGGAAAAACGGGGGGAGAGCAGGTAAATCACGGGCACAACAACAGTGGGGCAGCGAGGGGCACAAGGAAAAACGGGGGGGAGCAGGTAAATCACGGGCACAACAACAGTGGGGCAGCGAGGGGCACAGAAGGAAAAACGGGGGGGAGAGCAGGTAAATCACGGGCACAACAACAGTGGGGCAGCGAGGGGCACAGAAGGAAAAACGGGGGGAGAGCAGGTAAATCACGGGCACAACAACAGTGGGGCAGCGAGGGGCACAGAAGGAAAAACGGGGGGAGAGCAGGTAAATCACGGGCACAACAACAGTGGGGCAGCGAGGGGCACAGAAGGAAAAACGGGGGGAGAGCAGGTAAATCACGGGCACAACAACAGTGGGGCAGCGAGGGGCACAGAAGGAAAAACGGGGGGAGAGCAGGTAAATCACGGGCACAACAACAGTGGGGCAGCGAGGGGCACAGAAGGAAAAACGGGGGGAGAGCAGGTAAATCACGGGCACAACAACAGTGGGGCAGCGAGGGGCACAGAAGGAAAAACGGGGGGGGAGAGCAGGTAAATCACGGGCACAACAACAGTGGGGCAGCGAGGGGCACAGAAGGAAAAACGGGGGGGAGAGCAGGTAAATCACGGGCACAACAACAGTGGGGCAGCGAGGGGCACAGAAGGAAAAACGGGGGGAGAGCAGGTAAATCACGGGCACAACAACAGTGGGGCAGCGAGGGGCACAGAAGGAAAAACGGGGGGAGAGCAGGTAAATCACGGGCACAACAACAGTGGGGCAGCGAGGGGCACAGAAGGAAAAACGGGGGGAGAGCAGGTAAATCACGGGCACAACAACAGTGGGGCAGCGAGGGGCACAGAAGGAAAAACGGGGGGAGAGCAGGTAAATCACGGGCACAACAACAGTGGGGCAGCGAGGGGCACAGAAGGAAAAACGGGGGGAGAGCAGGCAAATCACGGGCACAACAACAGTGGGGCAGCAAGGGGCACAGAAGGAAAAACGGGGGGAGAGCAGGCAAATCACGGGCACAACAACAGTGGGGCAGCGAGGGGCACAGAAAGGAAAAGGGGAGACAAGCAGACAAAACTGGCACCGGGGCCACAAGCGGAGGGCGATCTTACCTACAGGAGCAGCGGGCAGACAGCACAGGCGGAGCTGTGTGGTGGGGGAGCGACCTACCTGGCAAGGTCAAGGGTCGCTCTCCTCACCGTGCAGCGGCCGCCATTTATGGGGAGGTGGGAGGGAGGAGCAGCTGGGATGCGGGAGGCAGGGGCAGCGAATGGGCAGTCAGGGGGCGGGGCCGCAGGGACGCAGCGGCGGGAATGGCGATAGGCAGCGAGGGGCACAGAAGGAAAACCGGGGGGAGAGCAGGTAAATCACGGGCACAACAACAGTGGGGCAGCGAGGGGCACAGAAGGAAAAACGGGGGGGAGAGCAGGTAAATCACGGGCACAACAACAGTGGGGCAGCGAGGGGCACAGAAGGAAAAACGGGGGGGAGAGCAGGTAAATCACGGGCACAACAACAGTGGGGCAGCGAGGGGCACAGAAGGAAAAACGGGGGGAGAGCAGGTAAATCACGGGCACAACAACAGTGGGGCAGCGAGGGGCACAGAAGGAAAAACGGGGGGGAGAGCAGGTAAATCACGGGCACAACAACAGTGGGGCAGCGAGGGGCACAGAAGGAAAAACGGGGGGAGAGCAGGTAAATCACGGGCACAACAACAGTGGGGCAGCGAGGGGCACAGAAGGAAAAACGGGGGGAGAGCAGGTAAATCACGGGCACAACAACAGTGGGGCAGCGAGGGGCACAGAAGGAAAAACGGGGGGAGAGCAGGTAAATCACGGGCACAACAACAGTGGGGCAGCGAGGGGCACAGAAGGAAAAACGGGGGGAGAGCAGGTAAATCACGGGCACAACAACAGTGGGGCAGCGAGGGGCACAGAAGGAAAAACGGGGGGGAGAGCAGGTAAATCACGGGCACAACAACAGTGGGGCAGCGAGGGGCACAGAAGGAAAAACGGGGGGAGAGCAGGCAAATCACGGGCACAACAACAGTGGGGCAGCAAGGGGCACAGAAGGAAAAACGGGGGGAGAGCAGGCAAATCACGGGCACAACAACAGTGGGGCAGCGAGGGGCACAGAAAGGAAAAGGGGAGACAAGCAGACAAAACTGGCACCGGGGCCACAAGCGGAGGGCGATCTTACCTACAGGAGCAGCGGGCAGACAGCACAGGCGGAGCTGTGTGGTGGGGGAGCGACCTACCTGGCAAGGTCAAGGGTCGAGGGTAGGTCAGGGCAGGCCTGGAGCAACCAGGGGAGCCCTTTGGTTTCTTTGGAAAGTCTTCTGGGGACCCACAAGCCGGCTGGCAAGGGATTGCAAAGATGCCTCAGGAGGATTCACTCAACAGGGGCCCACGGTCACTCGGGACGGTGAAGGCCTCTGGTAAGCAGAAATAGGAAAATAGAAAAAGACCGATGAAAAAAAGAGAGAGAAAGGGAGAGAGAAAGAGAGAAAGAGAGAAGAGGAGAGAGAGAAAGAAAGAGAGAAAGAAAGAGACGCCAGGGCTCCAGCTCAGGTAAAATAAAGAGGGAAAATCAACCAGCGGTAGAAAAGGGGTACTGAGCGATTAGGCCCTGAGAGGCTAAATGGATATATTTATCAAGCGATCTCCAGACACCAGAGGAAATGGAGGGAGTAGTAATGTTTCTCCTACCTACCGAAGTGTGGGCACCCACGGAGAAATGATACCCATGCCCACCATGTGCGGGTACGATAAGGCATTAAATGATTTCCATTCTGACAAAATAACTGTAACAGCTATGGATACTAGTAAATCCAAGAGCTGAAAATCGAACTCATCTAAAGGAAGTGGAGATGGAGCTGCCCAAGGACCCAACACGTCTAAAGCGAAAGGAAAGCTCAAATTGAATATCAAAGATTAATAATAAGTGCTTATGGATGAGTTCCCAGAACGCATGGAGAAGGGGAGCACTCAAAAAAACATATGTTGGAGGAGTACCAGCAGCACTTTTACAATTCCAGCAAAGATCATCATCTTTAAGTTTGAGTGCATATAAACGAGCTGGGGTCCACATGAAGGTTGATAGTAAAAAACTTTGATTGAATCAGAGAAGGAGCAACTTTATCTCCGTAGGGAGAGTTTCCCAATAGTTTTCCAAGTATCCGATGTATTTATGTTTGACTACATCAGCGTACAAAATGTTGCATCCATTTGAGCTGTGTGACCGTAGAGGATGATGATGGAGAAGTGAACAAAAAATGTATATATCCTAGAAGCCATATGTCCTACTCTTACCCCAAAGCTGTAGGAGAGAGACCATATGTGAATCTTGGATGAAAGGTACTCTTGGACAAAGCTTCTTTAATTTTAAGAAATGAGTAGAAATCAATAGAGTTAAGACACAATAATCTGGGGCCAACGAGGAGAAAGAGGCAAAGGATCATTGTTAGCATTTATAAAGATGCTTGACCAATGTAACACCTTTGTTGGCCCAATATGACCTTGTCTCCGCGTCCAACTGAATCTTAATCTTGGGATTGTGCCACAAAGAAGACCACCTAGAATTTTGAATGTGTAAAGAAACTCTCTATCAATCTTTTTTAATGCTAAAATCGTGTCTGTTATGATACGTCCAGAGAAAGGAAAAGTCAATGTAGACGCAGTCATCAAAGCAGTCATCAAAGCTGAGGTGGGTAAGGAGAGCACAAATGTTGTTCAATACATAACCATGGTGGAATGTGTCTATTATCAGAAGGAAACCATAAGGCCCCCTGAGAGGTTAAAAACGCCGACTGATATAAACTCCAATCTGGGAAATTACAACCACCCATATCATAAGATTTCCTTAATTGCTTGTATGCAATCCTAGCACGTTTGTCGCTCCAGAGAAATTTAGAAGTGATCACATCTATCTCATGAAAAAAGGAAGAGGAGAGATTTACAGGGAGCATGGATGACACAAAAATTGACAATAGGAGTTATCATCATTTTTAATGACTGGAGCCGTCCCCACCATGAGATGAACTTAGGCGACCAAGCCTCCAATAATTTTTTAAGCTTTATCCAGTACCTGAGATTCATTGTAAGAGATAGTATCCGATAAATTCGCAGAAAACCAAATTCCCAAGTATTTAAGCCGTTCAGACTGCCATTTGAATCCTGCATCTCCCATGTGAGAAGAAAAGCACAACCGATTAAGAGGAAACATTTCGGTTTTGTCTCTATTTAAAGTATACCCTGAGACAAGAGAAAATTGTTTGATAATAGTGGAAATAGCAGGAATTGCTCTTTCTATATCTTCAGAGAAGACAAGAACATCATCCGCATACGCGGCTGTTTTAATGCGCTGTGAACCAAATTGAAACCCCCGAATGTCCTGATTAAGGTTAAGTAGGCGAAGTAACGGGTCAATAGACAGTAAAAAGAGAAGTGGTGACAATGGACAACCTTGACGAGTGCCCTGGCCTAGATCAAAGAAGGGTGAGGTAATTCCATTAATTCTAATATTAGCCTTAGGTTGAGTATATAAGGACATAACCATACCAATAAATGCATCCCCCAGGTTATGGGATTGAAGTACCGCCTGAAGAAAAGGCCACGAGACCTTATCGAAAGCTTTCTCGGCGTCAAGTGCAATAGCTGCCGCCGGCGAACTAGAACTCTTAGCTTTCTCTAAGATATGGCAGAAAGTGCGATATTATCCCTAGCTAATCTTCCCTTGACAAAACCCGTCTGGGAGGAATGAATGAGAGTAGGAATATGGGACTCTAGTCGTTTTGCTAAAATTTTTGCAAAATTTTTGCTTCCATGTTTAGCAAAGAAATTGGGCGGAAATTTTTAGGGTCCGAATGATCCTTACCTTCCTTGGGAATAACCACTATAGTAGCCTCCGTTGCCGAACCCGAAACCTTCCCAGAAGAAACAAAGGCATCAAAAACCTGTTGCAGACGTGGTACTAGAGAAGAACTAAATTTTTTAAAAAACTCTATAGAAAAACCATCCGGTCCTGGCGCTTTCCCTGATCTAGTTGCCTTAATGGCTTGAACAATTTCCTCAGACTCAATCGGTTTGCTTAGAGAAGCAATATCCGTGTCGGCAATGGTGCTAGTAGGAATAGAAGTCAGAAATTGTTGGCACTGCGCTAAAGAAGATTGGTGCTCAGGGGTGTATAGATTAGAGTAAAAGTCACGAAATACCTCCAGAATATCTTTAGTCAAGAATTTCCGCGTTCCCGCCGTGTCTGTGATACAGGTAATCTGAGTTGATCGAACACTAGTGTCCTGATATTTTAAAGTAGCTGCCAGAACTTTACCTGCTCGGTTTTTTAGTAACAAGCGTTTTGATTTTTGTAATTGTACCCCAATGTGTGCCCTCTTGGTCAAAATAGAATTATATTTATATTTAAGATTTTTAATTTCTTGCAGTATCACTTTATCTTTAGAACCTCTATACAATGATTCTTTTTGTTTAATGTTGTCTGTAATCGAGAGAAGCTCTTTTTAATAATACTGTTTCTTCGTGCCATAGTTTGAATAATGTTGCCTCTAAGGGTACATTTGAAAGCATCCCATAGTACTACAGGAGATGTCACGGATAATTCATTCTCTCGGAAAAAAATTATGTATAGCTGCGTCAAGCAACTCAACCTCTTTGTCGTCCTGTAAGATTTCTGTATTGAGACGCCGAAGTACGCGGTCCACGACTATCTGTGAGATTAAGAAGAGTGAAAGAAACTGCGGCATGATCAGAGACAACTATAGGGTGGATTATCACATTTGTAGTATGTTTCAACATATTTGCTTGAACCAAGAGATAATCAATGCGAGAGAAGCTGGAGTGAGGAGAAGAGAAAAGGTAAAGTCACTGCCAGTGGGATTAATGCATTCTCCACACATCAATGAGTCGTTGGGAAGAACACATGTTAAGCATTTGTTTATGCGCCCTGGGAGGACGGAATCGGAATGCAGAATATCTATCCAAGATAGGATCCATTGGCAGATTGAAATCTCCCCCGACAACCACTTTGTCACAAATAGGTATTTCGGAAAGCTTCTTGGTTATTGTTCGCCAGAAAGAAGGATCATCACTATTGGGAGCATATATATTCATAATATAGAGATCAGAGGACCCATTAGACAATTTCGTAAGCAGCCACCTACCTTCAAGATCATGTTCAGCCGAGACAATGGACAGTCCCAAATTTTTAGAAATAAGAGTAACCACCCCGTTCCTCTTCCCAAAAGCCTCTGAGCACGACACATCAGAAACCCATTGCTTACGCAAGAATAAAGCCTCCTTATACGCTATCTTAGTTTCTTGCAATAACACAATATCAGTAGAAAGGCCTTTGCAGTAATCCAAAATGTTTGATCTTTTTACTGGGTGGTTCAAACCACGCACATTAAGTGACATCACATTTAAGCCAGCCATAAGTAAGGGAGATCAGTAAAGATAAGAAAAGTCAGTAAATAAAAAGCACTAAGGGATGTATATTGCATGAGATGGACGTCACGGGAAGAAGACTTATACACATAAAAATAAGAGAGTAAGGCTGAAGTCCGTAGAAAGAAAGAACTCAGTACAGCAAGCAAGAAGCAGAAATGGAAGAGAGAAAGAA